>SNQJ01S0124647.1:0-25454 GCA_010110895.2 Picea sitchensis | reverse complement strand
GTGATTCACTTTTATACTTGAAGTGAAATACACTTTACATTTTAGCATGAATCTTTTTTTTTTTTAAGTAACAAAAGAGAGACTTGAACTCAAGACCTCTTACTTAATAAGACAAATTTTAACCAAATGGTCTAGCAAAATATATTGTATTTTTTTTAGGAAGAGGGTTTTTGTTTTTGTTTTTTAATATGGCCTTGGAGAGCGTGCTAAAAAAAAATCTTTTCACACAAGAAAAAAATTTCGCTTCTCGATGACAACAAGGGTTAAATCTCGGTTAGTTTACTCGGAAGATGCACCTTTTCCTATATGTTTATGATTTTCTGAGATCGCACAGGGCGTTGGGAAAAGAGAATACTCATATCTAAAAGAGTAGAAACTTAGAAATAAATAGTACAAAACCGAAATAAAATCAAAATGATACTCTGCAAAAATTTTAAAAAATGCATATTCAGGCTTTATACCTCCGGATCTGACTGAAATAGTCGTATCTTGGGAAAACATAAACCTTTTTGAGTGAAAATAAAAGTGTTCCTGACTGAAACAAGCGCTCTGGACGCAATGGAACAATTCTCTCATCCCATAAATGTACCGAAATGACAAAAAATGTAAATGAGGAAACCGGCTTCACGATCTCTATCTACAACGGGAGTGGGTCTTCAAACAGGCTTTGATACCGTGTTCGAAAACATAGGTATTCCAAAAGAGGACGAGAACCTTCAGTAACCACTCACATAACCATATAAATTATCAACACACTGATGTTTTCACGTGGTAAAACCCCTACGGGGAAACATCCATGGCCCCAACCAACGTGACCACTTGGAGCAGTTTATTAATGAAAAAGAAAAATATTACAGAGAGATTTTATAAGAGAGTTTCTCATAATCGATCATCGAAAAATGATCCTCCATTCTCTTTAAATAGAGATCGTGGACCAATCGGATGTTAAGCCACAAATCAATGGCCATTAATATCGAGGAGAGTATGAACCGTCGGATCACTCTATGTCGGGAACATATCTTGATCGTCGGATTTCCTAACTACAAATGCATACTAATGCATACTAAAGAAACACAATTTTACGTAACGACACACTAGACAAATTATATCTTAACAAACTCCCATGTGTCTAAATATCCTAGCATACCATGGCTCCATTAGCTGACTGGCACTCCCACTAAGCCTCCTAGGGGGAACCATGGTGCTCTGTCTCTTTGAGAATAGGGGCGTGCGTCTCCCTTTTTTGGTGTTTTTGCCTCTTTTTGCCCTTTTTTTCTCAATCTTCTTTTGAGAGGCCTTTAGCTAAGAGTCTCCTAGACTATCTTTGACTTTGTTTGATTGATAATTTTACACTCATTTGTTTTTCTTCTTTGAGTTTGTAGTTTTCTCCTAGTTGTGATCCCCTTGGGTTAAAAATATCCCTTGGTTCATCCTACCTTTTCAGTTCTCTGATCTTCATCTCAAAAAAAATTCTTATTGCTTTATTGTCTAGGAGTATTCATCAACTAGGGTTTGCAAAGGTTGTTTGGTATTGAGATATTTTTGTCTTCATTTAAACATCTCACTTTTTGGGATGATTAGGAATCTCTTGTTTGCCACAACCCAACATTGAACACTACTTCTTGTTGCTCATTTCTTGAGGATTTTCATGAGTGTTTGTCTTCTTTATCTTTTGCATATTTGAGTCCTTGATTGAACAAGTTATACAACACTTGTTTTCTTTCAGTTCTCATCATTTTGAGTGCACATTGTTTGATTGATTTTTTTCTTTATATTTATTTGTGTCAAACATAGATCTCTTTCATTCCATTTGAAATTTGAGAAGTGAAATTTTTTTCATATATTCTTTCATACATAATCAAAACAAGAATTTTTTGAATTCTTTAGGAAGTTTGTTTTAGTACATGTTTGGAAAAAGAGCTAGTTTTGCATGTGTATTTCGGTTTTCAGAAATATTTGCTTGGTATTTTGGCATCATATTGATCCCAGAAATTGAAAGTTGCATAGTTTTGAGTTCTTTCTTGTGTTTAGAAGAATATAACTCTTCTCCTTCCCATACATAGAATTCATCGAAAAAAATGTATCGCATCTCATTCTTTTGCATTCTGTTGGAGTCGAGTCTCTCTCACATCATCAGTTTCATCTCCGTGAACCCTTTGAGTAAAATCCATTAAGATCAACCTTGCGCTAATAAAATCAACTATAACATTTTTTGGTTTTAGCACACCAACAATAGCACATGATTAGGTTGTTTGGACTAGGAAAGTGAGTAAATTTTCCAAGACTACTAAACAAACTATAGAGCACTAAAGAGTGAAAAGATACAAATTTCGTATAAGAATAGTCAAGAACCCCCTCTCACACAGGGGATAAACACGAGGTCACATGTGGAAGACTAGTAAAGATTACCCCTCCAAATATTGACCAATCAAAATAGAAAGAGCGTATATTGGGGGTTCTTCCTAAAGTTTCACTGACTCATTTGGTATCGGTACTTCGTGAAATCTGAATTTGTTCAAGGTCCTTTGGCATCTACTGGTCCACTTGTGCTCCCTCCTATGGAAGAATTTCAGACTTTGATATATTGTGCATACATTCAATCCCAATTTTCAAATGTACCCTCCCAAAGGTTAACTGTGAGTTGGTAACCTTAGTGGCCTTTCCTAGGTATCTACAAAGGTGGTCGTGGGGGATTCCCATAGTACCTGGGGTAGACATCATATCACACTCTTAGTACCCTTGGAGGGTGATCCCACAAAAGTGATTGTTTCTTTCATTGAGAAGGGATGTTACGTGGAGGTCAATGTAACTACTTCTCATTTATTTGTTTTCGGCTTGATATCCTGTCTTCGGAAGATCCTTGATCATGTTGTTGTTTAGTTGTTTTCTTTTAGTTTTGTTAGGAGTGTGTTTCTTTAATTTTTGTAGTCGGCCTTAGGATCTGAGATTTCACAGTATTCAAGGTATGGATCCTGACATTTAGGAACCTCAACACAATGTTTCTTATGAAGGAATGATCACATATCAAACTTCTGATACTAGGAGCATGGCTCCTGGAAGTGGCCAACACATTGAAGAATCGGTCACAAACTTCGTAGAAAGACTTGCATCTTATGTGAATCCTCTTTTTATTGATGCACTTCGCCTACCACTCATGGATCCACCATCTACGAGATATTGTGATGCCTATTATTCTTATAGATTATCACATGGTTCCACCACTACAAAATATTTCGGTGTGAACCCACCATCTTTTAGTTTTCCTGAAAGACTTGGGAACTTATCTTTTTCCACAACTCATGTAGTTGTTACTACTGGTACTTCTTATTTAATGGAAAAATCGGTGACCTAGGTAACCCAGACTCAACCACTTGTACATACATATCCTTTCACACATGGGTCAGGTAATATTCTTTCTTCACTATTTCCACACATGCACACACCAAGTGATTTACTTGGTCGTTCCATCGGTCAGATCACATCCAGTCAAGTCATTCACACAACCATGGTTACATGAGCTACTCATCCTCCATATCATACATCGCAAATTAGTACATTCTACTTTAGAGGTCAATCTTCAATGGGAGGCCAACCTTCAGCTGGGGGGAAACCTTTAGTTGTAGGGAAATGTTTTACTAGGGGGAAACCTACATGGTTACAACATCAAGAAGCTTGGGGGAAGGCTGCTCCTGTAAGTCCTTCTATCCCTACTACCACCAGCCTGTATCCTCGACAACCATTTCCAGGATTTTCTAACCCTTTGTGGGGTCAACCCAATCCGGTGGGCATTCCTCCTCAAGGAACCTTTCCCCATCAATCCGTAAACCCTATGATTCCAATGTAACAATCCCTTTAGCCACCATACATGGGGGGACCATTAGATCAATCTTAGTATGTAGGAGGTCCATTTGTCCAATCACACTACATGGGTGGACAAACAAGACAACCACCTTACATGGGTGGACAACCCAGGAAGCCACCATATATGGGACGACCATCTATTTTTTTCATCTCGCCGCAACCTACATATGGTCCTACTGGTGTTCCCATGTCATATGGTTACCAATAGTATTCGAAATATAACCAAAAAATTCCATTCTTGACTATGTTAGATATTCCATAGTTGTCGTTTTTAACAAACGATCCCATTCAACATGCCCCATTTTGGCCCACCATCCCTGCCAAATTACCTTCTGACATCTTGAAATTCGACGAAAACCTGGGGATGATCCTAAAAATCATGTTATGATTTTCCATTTATGGTGTTCTTCTAAATTTTTAATGGACGATTCCATTCACC
The DNA here is from genome assembly GCA_010110895.2 of Picea sitchensis. Lineage (NCBI taxonomy): Eukaryota > Viridiplantae > Streptophyta > Pinopsida > Pinales > Pinaceae > Picea > Picea sitchensis. Next base: position 21,154 of record SNQJ01S0124647.1, on the reverse strand, counting down.
TTAGAAGTTTTTAGAGAACACTTACATGTGTAGCAATGAAATGGTATATTGAGTTGTCGCGTAAATCTTTTGTTGACTTTAATTCTCTTTCCATTGCCTTTCTGACGCATTTGTAGTTTCCTATATGGTATGAGACTGGTACAAAACTTTTGACCTCACTCTGGTAATCCTCTTACACCCACATATCCGATCATATTCATGAGTGGAGACGATGAATATGGTTGATTAAATCTCCAATTCTAGACCGTCTCCTCACAGATTGGTTTACAAAGTTGCTCTTGCCTCCCATTACCCGTGATTTTTCTATGGGAAACATTGTTACTGAGGAGCATGCTATCAATTGTGCACAATATTTGGATTTGGTTTATTCCCCATCCGACACACTTTATGATATGATCTATAAACTCCTCGTCCGTCAAACGATCCGCCAAGACCTACTCCAGAAACAAGTTTTGTTTCAAACACCACAACTACTTACACTCCTACTCAAACCTCTGAGGTGAATGCGGTCCAATCCACTTCATGTCAAAAACCAGGAGGTAAGAATAAAAACAAGGGTAAATCCAAGAAATCTTCTAACGAGTAGGATAATTCAAAGACTATTGATACTCAACCGAATAAGAAGGTTAAGTTTTCTTGCATGATTTGCGAGAAAGATCACTACATGAAATATTTCCCTCGTCATGAGGTTGTCGCTAAATTTATGAAGGGTACCTCCCAACCAGTGCATCAACAACACCTGGTTGCACAGAAGCTTGCCCCTCCACAAGGGGGAAACGAAGGTCATTCCCACAACGAGGATGTTTCATTGAGTGCCTATGAGATATACATGTTTAAGACGATTAATGTATTGAATCGATAAAATACTTATGACACTCCTCTAGGTGATCGAGATAATGGAAAGGCTATCGATCAACCCTCCACATCCACTCCTCCTCCATATTCTAATTCTCTTCAGATTGAGAAGCCAATTTTTGACGCACTGTTGCACCCACCCAAGAGCATAATTCGAAAGGTGACATTTAATCCCAATACCCACTCTGCCCAAAACTACAATATCATCGAATATTTGGTACAAGTGCCTTGTTCTATGCCAGCCCTCAAAGTTCTACATAACTGTCCAAGTCAACGTAGAACCATATTGTCATCTATTGGAGCTATGGATCCAGAGGAGTCAAACCTTATTATGTTTAATCTGTATTATTTTAAGGAGAGGCTCTCCCACCACTTAACATTCCAAATTCGAATTTTGGTTGGTGGAAAGAAAATCCATCACACTTTTTTGGAAGAGGAAGCCTCCACATGTGTCATGTCTTTGCCTTCTTGAAGGGCCCTTGGTTCTCCTAAACTTATCCAGTCTCCTACCACCTTGAAATCGTTTGATGGACATGGTTTCCAACCTCTCAAACTCTTGCAATCTTTTGTTGAGACATTGAAGGTTAAGACATTTTCAGTCAATATTGAAGTGGTTGACGAGACTCTAGATTATAATTTGTTACTTGGTCATAGTTGGTTCTATGTGATGATTGTTGTCACATATTCGGTGTTTCATATCTTATGATTTCCCCATCAAGGAAAAATTATCATTGTTGACCAACTTGACTATACAACTCCAGATATCCAAAATGTTGCAGCGAATAATGTCCCTTTTCTAGGATAGAATAGTTTTGAGAGTGTAGGAGTAGGTATCCTTAAGGATTCCTCTCTCATGGTGGTTTTTATTTTTCCTTCTCCTCCCACCTCACAGGTTTCCATGTTAAATATGATTTCGACTTAGGTGTGAAAATCCCTAGAATCATTTGATCCTTTGGTAGTATTTAGTCATCATGAGCATAGTTCTTTTCTTGTGTCAATCTCATTAAAAAATGAAATATATGCTCACTAGCAAAGTTCATCGTCTCTGTCAATCACGTTAAAAAATTAAACATACCCCCTTCCATTCGAATCGAGTCTCGCTCTAGATTGAGTAGTTGAACCTTATTTTCCTCCACCTAGTGAGAATGTTTTGATTAGTAACCAGATGCCTAAATGAAAAGAGAAGAAGAGTCGCCAGAGGAATTGACACTTGGGGGGTAGGTCTCTAGCCTATGTACATCATTCTGGAGTGAAGCCACTAACTTCTATCACACAAGCTAGGCTCACAATACCTCTAGAGAGACACACTTCTAGGAGTGATCCTCACTTGGCAGTTGTTCCCCTCGTAACATAGTAGTATTTTCTAGAACGAGCTTAGTATTTGTTCTTTCTCGTGCTCGTTAATACATGAGAATAGGTTACTAAGTATACTTTTATCTCTTTTTCAGACTTGTAAAATACATACAAAAAATGAACTCTTTGGAGTCTCCTTTAAGCTCTTTTCAGACTCCCTAAACATGAAAATATTGTCGATTGAACTTTCTTCTTTTCAAACTTGTTAAAAGGTTTGAAAGGGTGTCTTTCGAGTGGTATTTTATCTCTTTTTTGACCTCGCGAGACTAATTACGAAAAATGACTACTCTAATCAAGCATGATTAGATGATTTCTCCCCTGTATTGTTTTACACATTTTTTTGGGCTTGGGGAACTAAATTTACGAAAAAATCATCCATGGAGTCATCTTTAAGTTATTTTCAGACTCTTTAAACGTGAAAACCCATCGATTTTACCTTCTTTTCAAAAAAAAAACTATGCATCGAAGGACCTATGTGAGTCCAATCTCCAGCACCCATATGGGACCGAACCCCTCATTCTTCATGTTTGTTAAACATATGACGAGGGACTCATCTGAAGAATGAGTTATATTGAGCATATGTTATCCTCCTCAATCTTGTTAAAAATGAAAGAGGTACTCATCTATCTGGATGGAGGAAAAATTGAAGGAAGTGGGTGAAGTTTTTTGGAATCCATTATGGCAGTTATTGTCTCCCTTGAACATGGCACCTGTTTGTGTATCGTCTTACAGTTGGGTAATATGCTTGTCTCTGATTCATACCAATTATATGTGTCATCATACCTTTTTGTTCGAGTCGAAGAGTTCTCTTATTTTTTGTCACATTATGTTCTTGGTACTTTTCGAGTCAAATGTTTCCAAGTCACTTGTCGTGCCTCATCATATTCAAGGGAAGTTTCACTTTAAACCATCCATATACAAGATTACTAATTTCAGTTTCCTGTGTCATTCCATACTCATTAGATACACCAACTCACATCACTTTCCTGTGTCATTTTCGTGTCGGTGATGGGAGATACACCATGGCCCTCCTTTGACGAGTCTTTTCCTGTTGAATTCAACACATTATCTGGGAATTAGACTGAGAAACTAGTTAGTACCTTGGGACCTACATGCCTCAATGTAAGGCCTCCTTGCTTCTAACAGTAGGTTTACATCATTGACCTATGATCAGATGATTCCATGAATCTTTGACCTCAACTCATTTATTCACATTCACTGGAATGTACTAGGGTACCTTGGGATTCATTGTCATCATTGGTGATTTCCCTCGCACTTGTTAAAGATTTACCTCAATGACCAATAATCAAGTGTTTTATACCATGTTCGACATCAAATCATTTATCCACATGGCTAGATTCATACCGCATCGGAATCAGGATGAAGACCCTGGTTGGGATATCACTTTGTTATGTACTTTTCTCAGGATGCAATGGAGATCATTTGAGCATGTAAAATATTTCAGTACAATCACCATGCTTGAAATATTACTGATATATACATTATCACATAAATCCACATTTTATTGATCTGTGGCTATGTTTTGTCATCTCGTAGATCCACTGTATATTTTTTGTGGTTGCGATCAATTCATGTCATGGAGGTATGGACCCACATTTTATCTCTGGTGGCCATATCCTTATTTAGTATTCTCATGGATCTGTAGTGTATTGGTCAATGGCCATGCTTTGAGTCATCTTGTATTATGAGCATAGGTATGTCTACCTTGGAAACATAACATATTTGTATACTGACTGATCATTGTTTGCAGCTTCTTCTAGGTTCTCCTACTCCAACACCCTTGCATTGAATAACTTATAAAGTGTTTCAACCATTGTTTTCTCTTCTGACTTCACACTTTATGTAGCATCTTTTACACACCAAAATTTCACACTTGAGTGTCACACCCTAAGTGTCACAAGTGTCACAAAGTGATGTATGCACCTTGTTAAGTGTCACATGCATTGTCACAAGTGTCATATGCACCTTACCTAGTGTCACATTCACTTTTCCAAGTGTCGTAACCCATTGACACCATAAAAACATTTTCCATAATCCCTAAGTCATGTTGGACGAAGAAGTCCTATCATCTAACAGTCGAAACACACCTTTTCCTTGGAAATTTTGACCGTTTTTATCATTTTAGAAGGATGGAGCTCCCCTACCCATACTAGGAGGGTGCCAATGCTCCTCCTTCCTTGTTAAGGGGGAACCATGGTGCTATTTCTCTCACTTGGGTGGGGCATCAGTCTTGTTAGAGGAAATCAAGGGATCTTCCACCTTTTCCTAAGGGTCATCTCTCTTGGGATGAGGATTGTTGTGGTCGAATCCTACCCTATGGGATTTATCCTAGGATATAATCCCAAATTAAGGAGATATATCCTCAACCATATCCTTCATTTTCTCATGGTGGTTGTGCCTCTCAAGCCTATATGTTAAAGGCATTTCCAAGGTGAAGGGGGGGGGGAACAATTCAGGTATCAAACCTTTGATTATGGAGGAAGCATCAAAATTTTGATGTCAATATTCATGCAAGGACTATATGAGGATAGAATGGAGAAGTGACTGCATCTTCAATCATGATTTGTAAGTTCCTTCTTTGGCTTTCCAATTAATATAAACTTTCCCTATTCCCTTCAATTTCATGTGTTATACAATTGCTTGTCTATTGTTGTTTCAGTCTTCATAGATAGATTTGGTTTTTATAATCATTTAGAGTAGGAGAAAGAGTTCCTTTTCTAGTATTTGTAGGACTTCAGTTGCATTGAGGAGCTTGGAGATCAAGCCCAGGGATTGGAGCAGTGAATATGAACATCGCAACAAGGTACGCCACATATTTCCTCTTTCTTGCTGGATTGATTGAGTTAACATCTATAGGGAAAGTAGTAGCCACTTGTTCACTTATGTCTTTGGAGTCTGGACCAAAGATACGAGTCTTGGTCCAAAGGGGAGCTTATTTTGTATGTAGGGTAATATTTCTCACAACACCATATAAATGGTAGGGGGACTAACCATGCCACCTTATTTGTACCTATGGTGGTGTGGACGTGTCCTAGATTGCGGAGCCCACAAGTTTCCACCATCCTTTATGCACATATCAAAGATCATATTCAAGAAACGATATATCTAGGTAAGGGGTCTTGGCCTCCTCTTCATATTGGCAGATTTAAATTTTTAGGTAGGAGGGTACAAAGGACCATACAACCTATTTTTTAGGGTGATTGTATGATTTGTGAGGGAGATAGAAATATACCCACGCACATCAACATGATTGTTTTCCAGTCGCATGTGCTATACAACACAACTAAGGGATAAATAGTCATGCTGAGGTCAACATGACTATTTGTTGATCACCTACAATGATCAATGAAACTATAAATTGAATAGTTGCATGGGTAGGTGAGTGACATACATGCAAGTAATATGTGCAATTGTTTTGTGAATATTCACACTAATCGAATGATTATTTATAAAATAGACCCACAACCACTATCTATGCAATTGTTCAAGAGACAATAATGTGGACTAAGTGAGAGATGAAATCTTGTGATTTTTTTGAGTAGGTTTAGTGACTGACTAACCCTTTTATTTGTAGATATTGACATTGTGATTTGTCACCATGCCAATTCGATGGTGTGAGAAGGATTTTGACACCTTGTGCATGGTGGTGATGGTAGAACTAATAACGATATTTGAGATATCCGATTATGAACTTTTCAAATTTATCCAATGTGATTCGTTTCACTCCCAGGATGAGTTTTTGAAATTCTTGATTCCAATGTGGAGGCCCAACCATTGGGCCTTTGAGGTGAGGGAAAAATGGTGTATATGTTGGCTAAGGTCGAAATCTATTTTTTTATGGGACTCTCTTATTCAGGGAGAGGTCCCCAAGGTGATTCCCCACATGGATGGAGGGACTATAGTGCAATTTCTAGTTGAATGGTATTGTACCGGTAATGAAACCATTACAGGAGGATCTATCGAGATCACATACATCATGGATTTTATCCCATGGGTAGTGGATTCCATGGTTGTTCCGATATAAGAATCCTTGGGTACCCGGAGGATCATGGGTGTCTAGATGAAAACCATGGAGTGTGTGCTCCAGGATCATCCCTATGCATGGGATTTCCTAATGAGAGAAGTAATGTTTTCACAACTGACACGATGCATGGGGAAGATTGAGGGAGACTTTTTTTTTATTTCCATACTTTTGAATATTTTTATTTGATTGAGTGGTTCTCTTATGCCCATATATTATCTTAGTGGCAGCTAGGTTGATGCAACCATGGATGAGATAGTGGGAGACTTGATGATTGGGGGGGCGATGGGTGAGTGGGGTTTTACTTTATGATGATATTTTAGTGGTTTTGGAGGTATATTCCCCATGCCATTTTGGGTTACATGTATGTTTGTATGCACTAGTGGCATGACCCAAATATGATCCTCCCCCCGAGGAGGATTGGGATTGCCAAGGTGAGCATTTATTTGATTATTCATGATATTTTAGTTTTTGGAAGTTTTTCTCATGTTTTTTATTTTCTGACACATTAATGATGGGTAATTATGTTTTTTATTTCATATGTTGGAACAAAAGGGTGAGAGGCTCCCATGGTGAGAGATATCCCGGTGTCGATGAGGGTGCTAGTTGTTATCACTCTGTAAATTTCCTTGGTTGCAAAAGAAAATCTCATAGGTAACCACAAACCAACTTTAGGTTGGAAATTGGCCTTTCCAACCAGAAAGGGCTCTCTCAATGAATCCATTGTCTAATGATAACTCAACTATAGCTCATGTGCTTCGTATAGAGTCTAAATCTGTAAATAAAGATAGGGTTTTTAAGATGTGGTGGTAGAGTTGAGCGAAACACCAATTGGGCATGGAGTCATAATAAAGAGAGGTCAAATCAAAGCTTTCAAAACTGGCTGATATGAAAAAATGTACTTGATAGGCTAGGTAGCTAGCGATTTGTCAGTCATCATAGGAATTATAGTATGGTGGTGGGAAGAAAGCAACACATCAATGATAACAGAGCATCAAGTAGTGGATGATTTATGTCACAATATCAAAAGACTAATGTAGTAGATCTGAATGTGAGATAAATAACATCAATAGTGAATTATCTATGTATAATCATTCAATCATAATAGAATAATAGACATAATGATGAACAAGATGGAAAACATTCACAAAGAAAACATACTGCAGATCACCAACACAAGAATATCTGAGACAAAATTTTCAAAAAATCTGTTCAAAAGCTTTTCATTAACATTCAAAAATATATACAATAGCCAAAAAGTATTTTTCCTCAAGTCCTAAACCCCCCTCTCAATACTTGTTTTCATTACAATATATAGCATTAAATTACCATGTAACTCCATGGAGTCGAAATAGTTATGGTTTCACATTCAAAAAGGAGTTACAAACTAACTCCTATTTTTTAGGATTTAGTTTTAACTAATTAAATTTGGTGAAAATATGTAAAAATAGGTTGTAAAGATCCTTTCGAATATCCCAAACCATGACACCTATGCAAAAACTGAGAGAGTTTTTTGTAGATGAACCCTTGATTAAGAAAAATCTCTTTCAGTTTGTTGAGATCAATCACCATATGCTCAGAATCTGAGCTTGAAGTTGGCTGCAAAAACAATCAACTACAGGAAATTTTGCAGCAAGCAGGGTTAGATGATTTAAAAGGTGGAAAAACAACTTTGAAAACTTAATTTCATGGCTGGATGACTTTTCCACATAGGAATCACTGACTCCCATTGATCCATAATATATAAGCAAAACGAAATGAATACAAAATATTATCAAAATATGCTTAACGCAAAATAACAGATATACAGTAAAACAGGTTTCTATTCAATAAGGGAATAAGTTGAAACTGTAAAAATGCAGTGGAAACAAGCTTGCTAGAATGGTGGCGGCTTATCTCTGAGAAGAGATGTGACGAATGCGATCATTCGCAAGAAGATCATTAAAATGAGGCTCTAAAGGCCTTTTTACAATAAACATGAATGTCAAAAACTATAGACATCCAAAAAACCTAACCCTAGGAGATGAAGCACCAAAAGTCATGTGGGCCCTGTTTGGGTAAGTTAGTACATCGATTTCCCGGGGTCATAACTTTTGCATATGATCTTTGTTTTAGGCGCACGATAGCCTGTTGGAAAGGTATATCCGAGGAATACACATTTTTCTTCTATCTATTGGCAGTCATTTTGATTGTGGCAAGCCCTAAAAAACGTTGTTTAGGGCCTCAAAACGGCCCTGCAAGTCAGGGACCCAAAAACTAGGGAAAAAACTGCCAAACTGGAAAACTGCCAAAATGAGCCAGTTGGAATAGGTGGGAGGCCACCGAAATCCATATGGATCAATCCTCCCCCCTTAGGAAGAAATGGTCTCCATTGTGTTGAGTTCCCTCATCAGATGAGGAAATTTATGTTGAATTTGGCCCCGGGTGAGCCACTTGCCTTGGTGCAAGAGTTGCCATGCTTTGACAATTTGATAAAGTTGGATCCTTTGTTGGTGAGTGCCCTTGATATGTTTGTCCACAATATGATCATTGTATTTTTTTTGTATGCAGTCGAAGTTGAGCTATTTTGGCGTCAGTTGTTTTACTATCTTTGAGGTGTCTAATAATAGTGGGAAATACGGTCGAAGGATATCCATGTTGAACACTGGGTGCAAGCCAAGGAAAGGAGGAATGTTGAGATCAAAATAATTATCACCCATAGCCTTGGTGATGGTGTACGACCCATAATGGAGTGGGAGAAGCTTCCAATGGGGTCCAGTAAGGAGCTCTTTATGCAAGTGCAACCAAACTTTGTTGCCCACCTGAAACTTATGTGGCACCCGGTGTTGATCATGGTGTTTCTTGTACTTGTCCTTGGACTTTTGTAGGATCCTGAACCTGTTGGCGGATGTGATGGATCTACTCAATGAACTGAGTGGATTTGTCCACTTCATTTGGAGCAGGAGATGAATCGGTCGATGTGACCTCAAGGGGTAGTGCAACATCTATGGAACCTAATGGTTGGAATCCCAACCCCACCTAAAAGGGGATATGGTCAGTTGAACTAAGTAGGGCTCGGTTGTAGCTATGTTGAACATAGGGGAGACTCTCATCCCATGTGTGAGGGTTCTTGGAATTATACATGCGCAGGATATGCACAATCATTCTATTTACGACCTCGGTTTGGCCATCTGTCTAGGGGTGGAAGGTCGTGGATTTGGTGATCTTGGTGTCGAACAGTGACCAAAGGCTTGACCAGAATGTGCTGAGAAATTGATTTTCCCTATATGAGACAATAGTTTGTGGGATTCCAAAATGTACCCAGACTCGTTCTAAGAATAGCTTGGCAGTGGCCTCTACTGTGATGCTCTTCTTGCAAGTGGTCGGAATTGCCATCTTAGAAAAGCAATCCACAACCATAAAAACACAGTCATTTCCCTGCTTGGTGGATGAGAGGCCCAAAATGTAGTCCATTGAGATGGATTCCCATGGCTCGTCAGGAGTAGGCAAAGGGGTGTACAAGCCCTATTTCTTAGTGGTTGGTTTGGAAATAGCCCAAGTAGTGCAGGACCCGATATACTTGTTGACCTCCTCTGGAAGTTTCGGCCAATAGAAATGTTTTTGCAACATTTCCATTATATTTTCAACGTCGAAGTATCCTTCCACCCAACTGTAGTGGGCTTCCCAGTTCAACTTCACTCACTCACTTTATGGAACTCATATATGGCCCAGATGACACAACAACATGTCCTCAAGATGGAAATTAGCGACAATTGTGTTTGCGCCCAACATTTGGTAGGTGCTGGTGAAGTCTGAGTCTGTCTCATAGAGTTGGGGCCATCTAGAGGTATCATGGCTGCAAGAATCTAGCATTGTGGTGAGTTTCACGACTGGCGACATGCTAAGGCAATCAATGACGCAGTTGGTGCTTCCCATTTTATACTTGATGTTGAGGTGGAATTACAACTACGTGGACCACCTCTAATGGTGGTCATTCTGCAATTTATCTTTTGTCTGCATGAACTGAAGTGGCTTATGATCAGTGTGGATGACTATCTCCTTCCCAAGAATGTAATGTCTCCACTAGCGGCAGGCTTGCACAATGGACCACATTTGTTTTTCGTAAGTATGTTACTTACGGAAAACATCTGATAGTGTCTCATTATGATAGGCCATGGGGTGGTCGTGATGAGTGAGAACGACACCCACAACATAATCTGAAGCATCTGTCTAGATCTCAAAGGGTTGTTGCAGGTCTGGTAGTGAAAGTATTGGGGCTGAGCATAAGTGTTGCTTCAAATCATCGAACTCTTGTTGATGGGACCGCCCCCACACAAATTTCTCCTTACCACCACCCCTGTTTACTTGGCTGAGGACCCATGCAATATGGGAGAATCCCAACATGAACCTGCGGTATAAATTGGCAAGGCCCAAGAAGATCTGAAGCTCAGTGAGTGTGGTTGGGGTTGGTCAGTCATGGATGACTTGCATTTTGTATAGATCTACATGTACGCCATGTTGATCAACGATGTATCCCAGGTAATGAACCATATCCATGATGAAGGAGAATTTTTCCAAGTTGGCATAGAGTTGGTGCTACCACATGGTGTGCAAAACCTATTGAATATGATACAAGTGTTCTGCCCAAGTCTTATTGTAAATGAGGATGTCAGTAAGATACACCACTACAAAAGTATTGGTGAATGGTCACAGGATATCATCCATCATCCTCATGAAAGTGGTTGGAGAATTTTTCAAACCAAAGGGCATGACCAACCATTCAAAAATACCTTCCTTTGACTTGAAGGCGGTCTTCCATACATATTTCTATTCTATCGGGACCTAGTGGTAGCCAGACTTCAGATCAATCTTACTGAAGTATTTTTCCCCCGTGAGTTGATCGAGGAGGTCATTAATTCGGGGAATCGGGTATCAGTTTCTGACTGTGATTTTATTCAGGGCCCAGTAATCAATGCAGAGTCACCAAGTTCCATCTTTCTTTTGTACTATCACGATTGGGCTCTCGTAAGGTGATGATTTGAGACAGATGTGCCCCTTTTGGATCATTTCTTTGATCTTTCACTTGATCTCCTCATTCTCTAACAAAGAGCGGCGGTAGACTGTCTCATTTGGCATAAGTGTGTCAAGGGTCAGATTGATGGGGTTCTTGACCTAAAAGTGTAGAGGTACCCTAGTAGGTGAGGAGAAGATATCTGAGTATTCTTCCATGACCTTATCGACTTTCTTTTGTTGTGTGGAGAGGTCGGACGCAGAGACCCTGGATGTGGCTGCGATATTTCTCTCATTCTGAGAGTGAATCACTAAGAAGACAAAATTCCATGTCTAAGAGATGAACTTTCTGCATTTCTTGGCAGAGATCAAGAAAATAGCACTGGGTGGGACTGCCTTGAGTATCATGTACAATTTCTTGTTCAAAGTAATAATAACACTGCGAGGCCTAGACTCATATACAACATGATGTTTCCATAAATATGGTTGGCCCAAAAGAACATTACAAACTTTGAGAGAGGAAACATCACACAATACTGTGTCTTTAAATGGCTTGATGTCGTATGACAGGAGACATTGTTGGTTGACGCAAATGTCACTTCCTTGGTGGAGCCATCCGATGGTGTAGGGTTGAGGGTGCGACGTTGTCATCAGGGCGATTCACTTGACAAACTATTCTGAGATGAGGTTCTTCTGGCTACCACTATCAATGATGAAGTGCAGCGGGGTACCCTTCAACCAAATCTGTGAACGAAAAAGGCGCTTGCATTCCTTTGGAATGTCTGGTTCATCAGGCTGGAGCTTGGTGGTAGCAACGGTAGCACTATGTTTTATGTCTATGATCTGTCTCCCCCTTTTTGGTTCTGACTCGGAGTCAGAACCCGCATCTGATTCATAGGCTTTCACCTCAGCCACCAACAACTGCTTCGAGTGCCAATCATCAGTGTTATGCCAGGGGCTCTTATGGAAGTCGCACCACTTCCCAGTATCTTTCTTTGTCTTTTTGGTGTCCTTCTTTTCTTGTGGCCTGGACTAGTTATCCTATGGCTATACGTCTTTTCTCTATCCTTTGTTCTACGGGTTGGGGCTACCCTTTCCTAGATTTTTTTGTGCGGGGTTCCTAGGCCCAAATTCCTGCGTCTTTTGTTTGAGCTTATGCTTGATTTTGACGGCATATCCATAGGTCATGCCCAAGGATGATATGTCCACAAAATTTGTTTCGGCCTGGATGTATCTATGTAGACTGCAACGATACTTAAGCACCAGATGTCGCTCAGAATATTTGATACCCAGCTTGTTGTGCAAGATATGCTAGATATTTGTGAACTCGGGAACCGCTTGTTCTCTTTCCTACCACAACGTGGTCCATTTTTTGTACAGGTCATCATAACCTCCAACATGGTAGTATTGTTCCTTAATAGAATCCCAGAAGGACTCCCAGGTGACTGTGACTATAAATAATGAGGTTTCATCTCTTTCTTTTTTCTCACAAAAATTTTCCCACCAATCTTTGACATGGGGGGCGGATTTGAGGAGTGCAAAAGTAATGTTTTCTCTATTCGAGAAGTTATGGATAGAGAAATACCCTTCTAGAAGATTCAACCATTTTTCTACCACATCTGCATCTATCTGACCTTCAAATATAGGAATATCGAATTTGATTTGTACCTTGAAGGGGGCAACGCCTCCGTTTGAGGAAGACGTGTCACATGTTGGTAGTTTCCAAAGGATTTGCGCAAAACTATCCATCATATCATTCCTCTATTGCATGAGGGCTTCCTCGAGCAACATTTTGAAGGGATCTCCTATCCCGTCATCTTTCTTTTCTTCCTCCATGAGAGGTCGTTTGGGCGTGCGAGAGATTTTGTACTCAAGAGAAACAAGCTTGAGACCCAATTCTTTGGACCCTGACCTCGTTGGGGACATGCATTAAGAATGACAAGGATCAGACCGCTCTGATACCACTGATCCATAATATATTTCCATAATGAAATGAGTGCAGATTATTATCAAAAGATTCTTAACATAGAATAACAGATATACAGTAAAATTGGTTTCTATTCAATAAGGAAATAAGATGAAACTGTAAAATGCAGCAGAAACAAGCTTGCTAGAATGGTGGCGGCTTATCTCTAAGAAGAGATGTGACAGTTGGGCTCATTCACAAGAAGATAGTTAAAATGAGGCTCTGAAGGCATTTTTACAATAAACAAGAATTTCAAAACCCTAGACATCCAAAAAACTTAACCCTAGGAGATGAAGCGCCAAAAGTCGTGTGGACTACGTTTGGGTAAGTTAGTACATCAACTTCTCGGGGTCATAACATTTGCATACGATCTTCGCTTTAGGCGTGCGATAGCCCATTGGAAAGGTCTATCTGAGGACTACACATTTTTCTTCTATCTATCAAAGTTCATTTTGGTTGTGGCGAGCCCCAAAAACATGTTGTTTAGGGCCTCAAAATGGCCCCGCAAGTCAGGGACCCGAAAACTAGGGAAAAAACTGCCAAACTGGAAAACTACCAAAATGAGCCAATTGGAATAGGTGGAAGGCCACCGAAATCCATATGGATCACCCATTCTTGAAAACTAATTATGACTAACCGTTATGAGAATTAGGAAATTTTGCAACGGTTTGACAGTTAACAGGTGGATGTTGTGAAATGTTAGGAGATTTCGCAACAAAATTCAAATTGATGAGTAATGGTATAAAATTGATTTGAGAGTTTAGGTAAGACTTAGTACACGTTATAACATGCTCTCAAGAATCTTTAGGTAATGTGATGTCATAAGACCTAGTCTTACCATTACATATGATAACTATACAACCCCATGACCACGATGTGACTAACTTGACTTGACAACACCCTTGATATGACTAATCGTCCACTCATGACTCAAAACTCAAGTTCTCTTAGATAGTACTAAAAGAATCAACAAAAACAAAACAAAAATGTTTTGACTTTGTAAATTTATACTCACTAACATAGGCTCCAATAGGCATGCTATCCTCCCTATGAGGTAGCAAAGAACCTGTAGATCAAGTGCCTTCATCCAACTTGTCTCTGTAATTTATTCAACATTCCCATCATTTGAAATCAAATTTGTTCCTGCCAGCTGAGATATACCATAACAATGCCAAATACATTGGGTGATGGATTATTATTGTTGCTAATCTACTTCACACCAAACTGCACTGAAAAAGAAATGCTTGAAAATGAGCTTATTAAAGCACACCACCTACTCTATTGTGCTAACAACAAATCTCCATCATGTGTAATCTTTCCAATGCAACCATGAAACCATTTCACTGATTACATGAATTTCTTGTAATCAAAGGAAAAGACAAAAAGACACTTGCAACAGAAATTTCATTGTCAGTTCACACTTACAACTGCAAATAGATTGCATGCCCAAATATGCAACATCGAGGCTTCTTGGAAAATAAAAATCCATCCAATCAACAATTGGATCATGGATAACTTGAGAAAAATCCAATTGATTCGAAATACCAATATGCTCTATAATTTTTTCTTCATTGATTGAAATTTTGTCCTCTTGTTGTATTGAAAAGATTCCATGAATACCAACTACTTTAAAAAAATTAGGGATAGAAAATTCTTCTTTATTGTGCTGCATATTTTCTTGGTGTTGCATATTTTCTTGAGAAAAAAATTTGTTAGAAACATTTAAAGCAGCAATATTAACATGAAGATCAAGAGGAAGTAACACACTTTCATCAAATTCCAAGGAGATATAACATACTCAACAAATTATTCATGCAGAGTAACATGTAAGGAAGAAAAAATTGGGTCTTCTTTCTCAAATTCTTCATCGAAAATGAGCTCATTGTTTTCTTACAAATCTGTAATGGGATTTTCTTGCAAAGAAGAATTGGTTAGTTGATCATGTAGCCTATCATCCTTATTATCTTCATGTGACTTTGTTTGAAGAGTGTCATCTACTAGTGTGTTGCTTTCTTGACACTCTATGTCATGAGTTGGTTTACTGTCTAAATGTTTTGTACATACAACTTCATAAATATTCCTTTGATAAACCTCTTCTTGAACAACTAGCTTAGTAAAAGAATTAATTGATTTGAACTATGTTTGACCATTTAAAATGTTATCATTTAGATCTAAATGAGTGATTTGATTATCTATAGTCTCTTCCTGATGTTGAAAAGAATTATCATACAAGGCTTCTATGATTTCCTCATCCATAAATTCCTCAACACCATAAATATTTTCAAGATGTTGAATGAAACTATCAAAATGTTCACAACAATTTTCAACCAACAATAAAGATGAATAAGATTCTTTAAAATGCTCATAGAACACTATATGAAAATCTTTGAGATAATCTAACAACTTTTCATACCAAGATCTTTCCTTTCCTTCTAAGGTTGCCATAAACATCTTCATCAGGCAGTCTTCATGAAAATCAACCCTCAACTTACGTGTATGTGTATGAAATTTGATGAAATGTAAAGCAACATCTTCTCCTTTTTTATCTTTTAATTTTGGCAAATATTTTTTCCAATCTATACAAGGCGTTCGATTTGGAAATCCAGGAATATGTGACTGATTCATAGGAACATACCTTATATATTGGGAATCCATCTTCAGAAGGTGAAGTCACTAATAAACTCTTTAAACTCCAGATTCTTTGGATAGTGGAGTCACCATGAAAACTGTGAAATCTGGATTATTCTAAAAATGGAGTCATCAAGGTAAAAAAATACAGCCAATTTATGTGTCTAACTCTTTGTCTACCCTCAGGAGTCAAATATGATCTTTGTCATTCTTTCCCAAGGAATATTTCACCTTCTCTCCCCAACAACGATGCCAAAATTTTATCACTTTGTAAATTTCCTTGGCTGCAAAAGAAAATTTCAGAGGTAGCCACAAACCAACTTTAGGCTAGAAATTGTCCTTTCCAACCAGAGAGGGCTCTCTCAATGAATCTATTGTATAATGATAACTCAACTATAGCTCGTGTCATTAGTATAGTGGCAAGATATGTAAATAAAGATATGGTTTTTAAGATGTGGTGGTAGGGTTAAGTGAAACACCCATTAGGCATGGAGTCATAATAAAGATAGGTCAAATCAAAGCTTTCAAAACTGGTTGATATGAACAAATGTACTTCATAGGCTAGGTAGCTATAAATCTATCAGTCATCATAGGAATTTTAGTATGGTGGTGGGAATAAAGAAACACATCGATAATAACAGAGCACCAAGCAGTGGATGAGTTATGTCACAATATCATAAGACTAAAGTAGGAAAATTGAATGTGAGATAAAGAGAGCATCAACAATGAATTATTTATCTATAGTCATTCACTCATAATAGAAGAATAGACATAATGATGAACAAGATGGAAAAAATTCACAAAGAAAACATACTGTAGATCACCAACACAATAATCTTGGAGACAAAATATCCAAAAAATCTGCTCAAAATCTTTTCATTAACATTCAAAAATATATACAACAACCAAAAAGTATTACATTGCAATATATAGAATTACATTACCATCTAACTCCATGGAGTTGAAATAGTTAGGGTTTCACATTCAAGAATACTTGTTTTCATTGCAATATATAGAATTACATTACCATGTAACTCCATGGAGTCGAAATAGTTAGGGTTTCACATTCAAGAAGGAGTTACAAACTAACTCCTATTTTTTAGGGTTTAGTTTTAACTAATTAAATTTGGCGAAAATATGTAAAAATAGGTTGTAAAGATCCCTTATAATATCCTATACCATGACACCTGTGAAAAAAATGAGAGAGGCTTTTGTATATGAACCTGTTCTTAAGAAAAACCTTTTTTTGTTTGTTGATATCAATCATCATCTGCTCAGAATCGGAGCTTGAAGTTGACTACAAAAATAGACAGCTACAGGAAATTTCACAGCAAGCAGAGTTAGATTATTTAAAAGTTGGGAAAACAACTTTGAAAACCTGATTTTGTGGCTGGATGACTTTGCCACATATGCAACACCGAATCCCATGTTTGAAAACTCATGATGACTGACCATTATGAGAATTAGGAAATTTTGCAGCAGTTTGACAGTTAACAGGTGGATGTTGTGAAATGCTAGGAGATTTCACAACGGACTTCAAATTGATGAGTAACGGTATAAAATTTATTTGAGAGTTTAGGTAAGACTTATTAGACATTATAATATTCTCTCAAGACTCTTTAGGGAATGTGATTTCATAATACCTAGGCTTATCATTACATATGATTACTATACAACCCCATGACGATGATGTGACTAACTTGACTTGACAACACCCTTGATAGGACTAACCATCCACTCATGACTCAAAACTCAAGTTCTCTTAGATAGGACTACAAGACTCAACAGCAAAAAAATAAAAATGTTTTGACTTTGTAAATTTATACTCACTAACACTAGCAGCGATAGGTCGAGAGGCACCTGTTAGAGTTGGATGGTGCAAAGGCCATCAAGATGTAGAGGTTATGCATTATAATTATCTACGAGAATTTTTATATGACAAGGGAGCAGTTGAGAAGGAGGGAATGATCCAAGGTCAATTGGAGGACCTCTGTTAGCATTTTTACTGGGCACTCCATGGGGTGTAGGATGAAAAGTGGAATGAGGTGCGGGAGGAGGCATTGGAGTTATGTATAGGGCTTGATAAAGATTGGAGCCTATTGGTGCGATGGGATGTAGTAGTAGGATTGATGAACCTCGGGTGGATGAGGCCTCTTGCAGGTGAGGAGCCTCCAACTAGCAGGGATCCTCTGATTGGGGGTTCCCAGAGATTGTCCCCCCTTAGGGGTGGATGCTAGTGATGTATGGGTGGGGCCCATTTTTTGTATATTTCTATGTATATGGGTAAGGCCTACATTTTTGTATATGGCATGTATAGGGGAAATGCCCCCATTTTTATTACATGATAGTCGAGCACGCGCATAGTGAGGTTCAACCCATTTGTATTGATGTACCCAATTTTTTAAATTTTTTATACACACACACATTCATTTTTTCATCTCATGATGGTGTAACTAAATAATGTGAAATTGTGTTTATGATGATATGCTTGTGTTCATGTATCAATTTTTCATACATTATTTTGATATGATGATGAAAAAACATATATACGTGTATAGATATATAACTCATGATAAACAATGTTTGGTTAGTGCAACAAATGAAAATCTAGAATTCCATTTGCAATATGATCTGCAACCTATTTTTCACTTATAGTAATATGTGTGAATGTGATGGATTCAAAATTCCTTGATAGAAGCTTAACATTACCATTTTCTTAATCTATTATTATCTCAGAGTCCCTCGTGATTTATAGTCTTGGTATTCCTCTATCAACTACATTTTTTAATAGCACCCATAAGGAACACAACTCAGTGTTGTTATTTGTGCATTGTCCAAATGTTGCTTTAAAATAACTATGATGATTTTTAGTCAAGAATAAAATGCCACCTGATCAACAAGTGCTCGTGGTGCCATAACTTGCTCCATCAAAGTATCTCTGGGACTTTGAAAAATCAATATTCATATGTTTTGATATTATGGGATATTTAACCTTCACGGGATTTCAAATTCCTCCATAAGAATATCTTACTTGGTGATTTACCTAAATAGGAAGCATTTATTTTCCTTGGAATATCGTTTCATTCCTAACTAACTAGATTGTCCAGGCCAATGTACAAGGTAGAACCTTATGTTCTAAAATTGTTTTGTTCATGCACCAATCTTTAAAACAATCTGAGATGGTCTCTCCTAACCACTTTGCATTTCCATTTGATAATTGCATAGCTTCGCAAACACTTCTTTTAAACCAGGGTCACAGTGAATCAATTGATTCATCATTATTTTTACAAAGGATGCACTACGAGGACCCTCCCATGATCTCTTCCCATAGTTGTCCCAAGTAATAAATTTATTGGATAGAGCCTACCATAAGAATATTCTAGATTTTAAATGGCTATCCAACTTCCAAATTAACTTCCACCACCATGCATACAAAATTTAGTAATTTGTTTTAAACCTATAGTTCTCGTCACTATAACAACGAAAAAGCATGGAAAGTATAACATTCTCATGGCAACAAAAACTTATCATTTTTGTTTTTCCACGGATGTTTTTTGCTATATAGACGGATGTTTGTCACTCTATAGACGAAAATTTGTAAAAAATAAAAATAAAAGTTACTGCAACAAATGCTTATCATTTGTGTTTTGTCACGGATGTTTGTCGCTATATAGACAAAACAAAATTATTCAGGAACACAAACAAATGGCACATGACAACCATTTTTCATGGATATTGCCACGATGAGTTCTTCTTTGTGGATATAGCGCAAAAAAATATTCATGAAAAATAAAACCCAATTTTGTGGCAAGTGCAACGAATAAGTGTCGCAATAGCAACAAAGAAGAGTGGAAAATTTGGTCATATTTAGTAGTGAGTTATGATTGCCACGCTCCGTGAAAGATATGAGGGGATGCATGCAAATATGTAATGGGTTGGGTTTTTTGTCACTAGAAAAGTAAAGAAAAGTGTGGATAGAGAGTTAGCAAGCAAGAGTTGAGCGAGTGCTCAAAGTTCAATCTTGTATTAGTTTTTTATGTTAAGAGATAATGTGTTTTAATGAGAGAAATATGTTAGCGCATGGCACGTCTCTCTTTCGATTACCATTGATGTTTCTTGAGTAGGATTTGGCCTATGTTTTATGAGAATGTATTCACATGCCTTTGAGTTTAACGAATGAAAGTTGAAGCACATGTATCTCTATATGTTGATGAGTTATAGCTTCAATTTAGGATTGTTTATATTATATTGCGTAGAAATCTTATGGTAGTCTTGAATGAATGAATGGTTAGTTAATGGAGATTTCATGTATGTGTTATTCCTTCACGTCCCACACAAGACTTATGGTCTATATGATTCTCATGGCATCTCTGGTTAGACCTTCTTCAGTCCTTGAAGATTGAATATGTCGACTCCTATGGTGTTTTTGTTGGTAAATTCTATCGAACCTTGGGTCTAATACCCCCATAAAGAGCCAACAAGTAGGCCCGGATGCAGTTGTGCGACAAGTGAAAANGGTTAGACCTTCTTCAGTCCTTGAAGATTGAATATGTCGACTCCTATGGTGTTTTTGTTGGTAAATTCTATCGAACCTTGGGTCTAATACCCCCATAAAGAGCCAACAAGTAGGCCCGGATGCAGTTGTGCGACAAGTGAAAAGGCCACTACCAAAACCCTCACTCAATCACCATGTTTTGTGTTTTACATGTGTGTGTTGATTTATTAGCTCTAGAACAAGGTAAGAAAAACCACAATTATGCAATAAGAAATCGATTTGAATCCAATGTTTTTATGGGCAATGGGCTTGTAAATTGTACTGAAAGGTTGTTTCATAGAATGCAACCATTGCTAATTATTCCTAAAATGGTCACCCCCATGATGCCTTGGCATCGCATATTTGATGGTATATCTCAATATATACAATCATCGTAGTGTAAATGTCCAATGAATTGGTCATTTTCCAACTATTCAAAATAACATCGACATTTATGACCTAAAATCCTATAAGAATCATTTTGAATTGATGAAATTAAATATTAGATATCAACATTGTACAATCCAATTCATAATAGGTATATTAACAAACATTAAATCTATTTTTATTTAGAAATAACAATTTCATCCAATCCAAAATTACAATTTTGATAAAAAAAAATTAATTACTAGAATGTTACTATCCCCCTCTTCTTCATTCTTGACCCTTTTTCACAAAAAGAAAATGCCTGCGATCATGTTAATATCCTCTTTTACAACGACGCAGACAAAGGAGCATGCAATCCCTCTCCGTCCGTTGGGATTCAGTGAACCGTTGGAATAACTAA
>SNQJ01S0124646.1:9526-26611 GCA_010110895.2 Picea sitchensis | reverse complement strand
TATTTCTATGTGCTAAGTGCTTGGATGTGTTAGATCTTGTTGAATATTGTGTTGTTCTGTAATTAGGGTTTGAATATGTGATGTGAATAAGCATAAAATCTAATGAAGGTTAACTGATAAGTGCTCTGTTAAGTATTGTGATCACAGATCTGTGTCCCAGCTAGGTTGTAGACACTTGATTCCTACAACCCCCCTGCCTCTACCTTGGGTGAGACTTCATCTGCTTCGCAGGTGTTGCTGAAAGGGTCGGTAGTTAGGGTTTTGTTAGTGTGTTGTTGAAGCGTTGAACCCGGGGTCTTTCCCTGTGCCAACAAATGGTTCCGTTGTCGGGACCTGAAACTGTGATTGTTGGGAACTAAGGAAAAGAGAAAGCTCTGTGCGTAGATCTATTTTTGTGGTGCACAGTATTCTACTTAACTTGTGAAGCTCCGTGCCAAGAAGAGAAGTCTGATCTGAAGAAAAAAGGTAACATCTTAAATATTGGTGCTCTGATAAAGGTAAGATAAGTGGAAAGTTTTGTTTCGAAAGAAGGGATCTAGGTATATTTGATAAATTTTGTCCTAGTCTGAAAACTAGGGCACAACTAGAAGAAAGAAGATGTGATATGAATAGATCTGATAGAAATAGTGAAAGATATGTTATTCCTATGCATAGAAAGAATTTTTGGACTAACAAGTGGATGCAAGATCCTAGAAAGAATTGTTTACAGGTCCATCATTGTGATCCTAGTGCGCAGTACAGGAAAGGTTGGGGATTGTTTAAGACAAAGAGAGGGTTGACATTATGTTATAATTACAGAAGACCGAGACATCTTGCTAAGGAATGCCCTGGAAGAGGTTCTATTTTCCTTTTTTGTAAGGCTACTGGACATGAAGTTTTAGATTTCCCTAGAATGATTTCTAAAGTTGAGAAGATGAACATGAGACAAGAAGACCATGAGGAAGGTCAAGAGACTAAGAATATGCCAAAGAACCAGAAAGAATCCGAGGATATATTATTGCAAATGAAAGAAACATTGAATGATCACAGATACATCATCTTATCAAAGGTTTTAAAAGAAAAAGAGTGCATAGAAAAAATAATTGGAGACTTCGATATAGACTATGTATTGGATGCAGAAACATAAGTGAACATTATGCCAGAAAGTACTTGGGAAATTTTGGGAAAGCCTACTATGATTCCTTCATTGGGAGGAATAGGATTGTTTAAAGGAAAGATGATAACCCTATGTGGAAGACTTACTCTGGTACCTATGAGTGCTCATGGAACATCAACAGAAGAAGAATTTGAGGTCATTAAGTTTGTTGAGAACAACGTCTCTTTTGCACTTTTGTTAGGAAGGACTTGGATTAAGAGAGATCAGATCCAAAGGAGAGAAGAAGAGGAAGCTATAGAACAGAAAAAACAAGAATTAAGGGATTTCATGGCTAATAGAATAGCGTACTTAATATAATAACAAGAGGACAAGTCGAAGTAATTGAGGACCAGAGACTTAGCTGTTGAAGTTTAAAGAACACAAGAAGGCTTAAAGAACCTATCCATGCGGGAGAATAGAGAACCTACTCCAGAAATAGTAAGAGAAGAAGTATTACCCTCGAACCCTGTGAAAGATCCTCAACAATGTGAAGTTACTATGCTAAGAAAAGATAAGAACAATAATGGAAAAAGGAATCCAGAGACACATATTATAGGAAAGAAAGAAATAAAGCTCAGTAAGAAGA
The DNA here is from genome assembly GCA_010110895.2 of Picea sitchensis. NCBI lineage: Eukaryota > Viridiplantae > Streptophyta > Pinopsida > Pinales > Pinaceae > Picea > Picea sitchensis. Next base: position 24,890 of record SNQJ01S0124646.1, on the reverse strand, counting down.
AAGCAAAGCTAGAAAAATTGAAGGAGGTTCCAGAGAGGACTTCGCAGAAGAAAAGTTTGCAGAACTTGAACCTCACCAGAATAACAAAAAAAAATCGATTGGCACTTCGCCGCGACGAAGCAATATAATCGTTGGAGGCGTCCCAACCGTTAGAACGATGCTCAAGAATGGCTAGAAACGCAGTTATTACCCGAACGTTCACTATTGGACCATTGGAACCACGCCATAATGGATGGAATTGTATCGAGTGAGGCATTCATGCCCATTGGAGGAGTCTGTTACGATGTTATCTATTTAACCTGTTGAATGTCTTACCGGGGACACTTTTGCCAATTTTGATTGTCCAAGCCCACAGAGAACTAATTGCTTTCGTGCAGTGCTTATTGAGACCTCGTCGCTTGTTCTTCTTACCTTAAGCGTCTGAAACATTTGATCACGAGCGTGCATGTCAAATGACCTTAGCGTAGTAGAAAATTATGTCGAGGAGATCCTAATAGACCTTATGGCTGAGAAGGTCATGTCCACAGGAGCACAGGCATCATCGACGAGAGGATTGCAAGCCTCCCCATAAACTTCACATCAATCTGGACCATCCCGAACTGCGACAGACAAACGAAGCAAGAATCACGACGACTTGGCAAACTCGAAGCTCATCCCATCAATATTGCCCGAATATATCTCGCCTCTAGCTGGCGTGGTTAGTCATGATAGCGTCCCGACGGACTTCGACTATACATTGATCATTGCGTACCTCCCAAAGGGGATACGCGTAGTTGGGCTGCAATTAGGATAGATTATGACACTAAAGATCGGTGATTTCAACTTGGGAGACTGCAAGAATTATGGAATTCTCACCCAACATAAGTATTTGACAAAGACAATGGGGAATAATTCGAAGATAATCCCCCATTCATGGACCATGGACATCACAAGATCAACCATCCTTAACGTGATGAAGATACCACACTTCGGCAGACATCAGGAGGTTAACGCGTGCATTAAACACCTCCTGTCATGCTACCATAGTGGTTACCTATGGTTGGATCAGTGCATCACCGTAGATCTAGCATTGATCCATCGAACCACTGGATTGAGCATGAAAGGACCTGACCCTCAGGATTTTTACCCAAGGAAGGTTGCAGATTGTGCCCTGGCACAGTGCATAAAAGAAACCTATGGTGATGTGGAGAAAGGGAAGCGGGGATACAAGGGATCCTCCATCCAAAATGGCGCAGTGCGCCTAGATTTCCAGTTGATTGCTAGTAAGCTCGTCAAGAAGAATAGACCAACACAAGTCATGGGGTTCGCCGTCAACCTCGCAGGAAAATGCATCGAAGGGATGCAAATGAACTAGGCGAGCTACCTCGTCAACCAGTTGGAGCAAGATTTTTTCAAAGCACAGGACCAGGGCTACGAGTTTCATTTTAGTTGGTTGTTGATTCTCATTGCCTTCATTGCTTGGGAGATGCCAGAAGGAGAGACCTTACCTAAAATTGAGTCATCTGAACCATTGGACATGAAGTTCACTATGCTCTGGTATTTAAGCGACATGGAAAAACAATGGAAATCCAATGCGGTGTTCCACACATATTATTTAGAGCTGAAGAGGGCCATTGAATCTTTCCCTCGCATGATGTTGAATACTCTACACAGGTTCAGGCCACTTGTGAAGTTCCGTGCAGATAAGAATTTCATTTACATCACTGAGCATGGGGATGAACACAAGGAAGAGCTCCAGTCCTATTACAAACTCACAGAGGAGGACATGGAAGAAATATCCAAGGAATGGCCTACAGAATTCCTTGTACCAATCGATCAGACAGAACTCTCTGACCCTGACCTCATCGAAAGTCATGTAGTCACTCGAGAATGGTATGATGGACCCAGCAACAGCAAAAGGAAGAAGAAGGAAAAAATACAGGTAATGAACAGCTCATCAAAGGAAACTACACCAGATTCACCAGGAGGAGGAGGAAATGATGAAGTAGACCAGGAAGAGAATGAAGGGGAAGAAAATAAATAGGAACATGGCAAAGTGACACCACCTAAGGATCCCATTACGAAGGTTGAGACATCCAAGAAAAGAAAGGTTTCCCCGAAGAAACCATCAGCATGGAAGAAATCACGAGCAAATAAACCTCCATTACAGACTGTGCTCATGGTGGATGATATTGATCTCATCATCATCATTGTATCGGATACCTCAAAGGACATTTTACAGCAAAACGAAGCCAAACAGGAGACAATGTTTGACAGGATCGAGGTGGAGATGAAATGGGTATAGCAAGCCCTCTACTCGAGCCGCGTAGTGTCTACGGCGCCATCATCATCATTAGAAGGTATAGAACTAGGAGACGAGCCTGCCCAACTATGCAGATTAGCAGATGCGACAAAGGCTCGCCTTAATCATGTAAAAGAAGAGAAAGAATAGGCCACATAGGCCTTGAAACAATAAAAGGAGGAAGCCCTAGAGCAACATCGAGTTGTGAAGCAAGAGAAAGACGACCTCCAAACGAAGTTTGCAAAGGATATAGAACAGATCCAGAAGGAAAAAGAACAGTTGCTCGCAGAGCATATTGGAGTTAAAGAAGCAGTCACCAGAGCACTTCACTCTGTGTCGGGCCTTGCATAGATAGAAGAAGACACAGTGGAGAGTCAAGTGGATAATCTCGTTGAAGATACTCAACAACTTCAAGAAAGAGTGTCAGAACTGGAACTGCAAGAAGTGTGAGACCAGAGAGAAGAAACTGTCATGAGCACAGTAGAAAGAATCAAGGCATTTTCCTTAGAATGTAAACTACTCAGAAATAGTAGTGCACAGACCTATGAGCGCCTCGCAGAGGAACTAGAACTAAGAGCATTAGAAGCACAGCTTCAAGAGGAAAATCAACAACCATCAACAGTGCAAGCATAACTGAAACTGCTTTCCATAGTTGAGAATATGAAAAGGTCACAGGAAAAGTGTGCAGTTCAGTAGCAGGTCCATGCCATCGAGAGTAAATTCATGGAAGTGACCCAGAGACTCCAGTCGGTACAGGACGAAGCCTGCACACTTTTTGAGGAGATCAAGGGACAAGGTGCACATATGGAACAAGTGGTCACCTCGGTGGAACAACGCTTGGAAGGACCTATTACCAAGAAGGTCATTCAGAAGTTCATCGAGCAGGAGGCTCTGGAAAAATAGCAAGTCGAGGTAGCTCGAGTCAAGATCGAGGCCTTCGAAGCAGAGTTTCTCAGGTCAGAGTGACTCGGGCCAAGTCACAGGTGAGTGTTGGGTGCATCTTAGCCCTCGACCAAGTTTTGGAAAACCTTGGTCATGTTTGACCAATTTTGGGACTTCGATAGGATGGTCGAAGATGGAGCACCCAGGCGAAGTGGAGATTGCGGGATCTCACCCCCTTTTTATGGGATTTTTTGGTTTAGGGTTTATGTAACGGGTATGGGATGTCGGCCCATGGGTCTTACCCATGTTTAGGCCCCTTTTGTAATGTATAAATAAGTAGCTAGGTGATGTAAGAAGGAGTCAGTTGTAAGCCAGTGAGCTAAGTGTGATTAGTTGTAAATGCTATGTGCATACTATGTGTTAAGACTTGCAGAGCTAAGTGCAAATGATTGTAAGAAGCTTGTGTGCAGACTGTGTAAGAAGGTTTTGTGTTGTGACCTAACTCAGGGAAGGAGGATCTAGCAACGTGCGCGCAAATCTCCTGTCCTATGTGGAGTGGGTTTTGTGGATCTATGCATGTAAGAAAATTTAGAGAAGATAATAAAGAAGAAGAATAATTGGTGGACGTAGCCCCACACTAGGGTGAACCACATACATCCTGTGTTGTAATTGTTTTGTTCTATTGATGTGATTTATGCTTTAGTGTTGAATCTTTATGTATGTTAGATGCATCTGATGTAGTAGCTTAATGCTTAGTAATATGAATGAATGTTATATATGATATATTTCTATGTGCTAAATGCTTGGATGTGTTAGATCTTGTTGAATACTATGTTGTTCTGTAATTAGGGTTTGAATCTGCGATGTGAATAATGGTAAAATCTAATGAAGGTTGATTGCTAAGTGCTCTGTTAAGTATTGAGATCACATATTTGTGTCCCAGCTAGGTTTTAGACACTTGATTCCTTCAACCCCCCTTGCCTCTACCTCAAGTGAGACTTCATCTGCTTCGCAGGTGTTTGCCGAAAGGGCTGATAGTTAGGGTTTTGTTGGTGCGTTGTTGAAGCGTTGAACCCTGGGTCTACCCATGTGCCAACATTAGCACATACAATATCATAATCCATTAACATTCATAACAAATATGCTCATAGAATAAAAATTTAAAAATTTGCAAGATATCAATTGGACGAGAAAAGAGTAATTTCTATTTAAAAATGATCAAAAGAAGTGTATAAGTGACAAACTTTCATGTTGGCACGTCTTGAAACCGAGAAACTAAGTCCCTTCCAGTTGGGCCTCCACCACTTCAATCCTCCACCAAAGGAAAACTCATATAAGAGAGACAATGAGGTTCTCCATCAAAGAGGGAAGAGCTTGGGGGATGAACAATTTGTTCATACTTTAAAGGATGAAGGGATGCAGACTCAATGTGAAGAGAAAATTTCTCCAAAGTATCTTTGCTCTAAAAATTTGAATTATCTCCTCTTCCACGGTTTGGATATGGCTCAATTTATAGCCTTCAAATGGAACTAAAGCATCGAGTCAGAATGTTTCCAGTATATGGAAGGTCAAGGATCATGGATCTCATGACGTGACATGGAAACCTGACACAATTTTTAATTTTGAGCACCAAACTCGATGTACGTGAGATGTAGTGATGCAACCTACGTATATGCATGTTGTCTAACTTGTAGGGTGCGTATATAAGGGAAAATATGATTTTTTGGCTCTGGGAAGTGCAAAAGAGGACTTCAAGTCTACATAGGGAAATGGAAAGGCCCTCTGAGCAAGTTGCATGGGGTGTGTTAGAACATAAAGTTGTCATGGGTCATATGTAGTTGTTGTTAAGACCTAGGTCCACACCTCTTTTGAGTCTCTCTCTTGTCTGCATGTCGTCTTATAAGTTTTTCCTCTTTTGTTTGATAAAGTCGGGCTGTTCAAGTATGTTGTATGCGCTTGGAAAAACTATGAGAAAAATGCAGCATTCAGAGTAGTCCATTTTGAGCTTGAAATACAAGCAAACAGGCAGGTTCAATTTTCAACAGTGGAGATCCCTTGTGCAGTTTAGATTAATGGATCGCATGCATTCGAAGTTTCAGAGTCGCGCAAGTATTAACAACCATACAGAATCTTCCGAGTCCCAAAGTGTCAAAGTAGCAAGAGGTTTCCACGTCGATCGGGAGAAAATACTTTGGGATATATTCATGCACGCATTCAAAAGCTCCCAAAGACAGAAGCGTCGAAGTAACGAGAGGCTGCTACGTCAACCAGGAGAAAGTACTTCGGGATATTTTCATGCCCACGTTCAAGGGCTCCAGAAGCCCGAAGTCTCGAAGTAACGAGAGCTTCCATGTCAGTCAGAAGAAAGTAACTTTGAGAGATTTCCATCCAAGCATCTCGAAGTCCCGAAGTAAATTTGAGCCATTGAAGGTTGAATACACGCGTCGACAAATCTAACACTTTAGAAATAAAAAACTTTGGAGGATTGTGCGAGCATGCAGAAGAAGCTCCCGAAGCACGAACTCTCAAAGTAAATCTCGGTCATCCAAAATAGGAGGACACATGGAGGCAAATCTCTCACTTTGGAGATACAACACTCTAGAGGATTGTAAGAGTTATGCATTGAAAAGGCCTAAATCCTAAACTCGTGAAGTGAATCTCTACCATCCAAAACAAGAGGCCACGTGCAGACAAATCCAACACTTCATAAATACAACACTTCGTAGGATTACGCGAGAAACCAGAAGAAAAATTCTGAAGCCCGAACTCCCAAAGTAATTATGGACCGTTGATCTCAAATCCAAGAGCAACGTGTGGCAACAAAAGCAGGGCATTCCCATATCATAGATTGCAACAGATCGAAGGCAACACTTCATTGCAGGGATGAAACTTGCTCGAACATTAAAATTCTAGAGCGGTCCCGCAATCGAAACCATGGTATAGTGCAAGAGGTACGTGGCAGTTGGTGGTGAATTGCGGAGGTCGAAGTGATGTGGACCCAAACTATCCTTGGCAGCTTCCGTAATCACGTTCTTATATAGGGGCCAATATGAGAGCAGCGCGTGGAAACAAAATAGGCATAAGGCCTTGTCCTGATCCCAAGAAGAAATCAGTTAATGAAAGAAGGATTGGTGGTTGAACAATCTGCTACCCCCTTAAATGGAAGCATGGAGTGTATGGTCGAGGAGATAGAAAATTTTCAGACCGAATTACCAGAGAGGGAAGTTTCTTCTGCACACCCATACTAATCAAATTTTCCTTCTGATAGAAGGAACGGGAAAGACAAGAGAAGACATACAGAACTAAAAAAGAGGCACCCAAGCAGCAAGACATGTCTTTTGTTTTAATTATAAATACATCTGATGAATGATAAAGAAGGAAAGGGGGGGTTCGGCCCAAGACTGAAGGAAGTTTTGAGAAATGTTTATGACTGTATATTTCAGTTTGTAAGCCGGAGTGGCATGTGGCTGTAAATTGTATTGTTATTGAAGACTCATATGAGTTGTTTCATCAGAATTGTCTTCTATGTTCTCTATTATATTCTTCATCTTGTCTAAATTTCCCTTTGATTGATAGATTCCTGATGCGGTAAAGGATATGTTGTAAGCTTGCCTATTTATCTTTGTTTATTATTCAGACATATATAAATTATCTTTGCAGAGAGGATATTTGCTTAGAGAATATTTGTATTTATGTTATTCTCTTATTCTTCTCTTCATCATTATACAAATATTTGTCTAATAAGGAGCTTAAATGCCTTCATTGAGAAGATTTTTTATGACTCCATATCCCAATGGTCCATCACTGATCTACAATGATATCTATTGTCTTTTCCTTTCTTTAAAGTCTTGTTGATCCACCTACTCAAACCTTTTTAATCCAATTACATTTTGATGTGTATTGGGATTATCCTCTTACAGTCTGAGGGTGATTCTCAGTGCTAACATTAATGGCGTCGTTGTGGGGATGGAAGTGAAGATATCTTCCCTGGGAGAACAACAATGAAGAGATTTAGTTTTAGATGGTGCACTAAAGATGGACACATTGTTATAATTGTTCATCTTTCACCATGGTGACTCCATTGTTTGAAAATCTATTGGCGACTCCAATGGTTTGAAATGGACAAGATTTTATCTCAGAGGTATTGTTGCACCTCTTTTGCCACCTAAATGAGAAAAACAGAGGTGCTTACAAGCTTAGTTGGGTTAGCTAAGAAGGACAGTTGTAAGGGAAAGGGTTAGAGAAAGAATTGTAAAAGAACAACTAAGAATTAAACTAAGAAATCAAATAACAACTAAACTAGTGAGCATAGGGACATAAGAACAAAAAAAACAATAAGACTCATGTCACCAATGGTAAGGTTTATATCATTGAAAGAAAACACCAAGAAKAAAGAGGACTATGCGTCCCTTCTTCCTCCAAGGGAGGGCTCTTGGCCCCCACAAATAAGCTCTTCTTACAACTTTTAATGAAAATGGTGAAAGAATTCCAAGCTAATCCACTCAAGGGGTGAGATGGATTGCCCAATGTAATGGTGCTAGTATGCTCTTGATGAGAATAGAGGATTCCTCAAGAGAATAGTAGCAGCATAACTTTGCTATTGAATTCCTTGAAAATGAAGTGCACCCATGGCCTTGTTTTATAGCACCTCTTTGAAGTATTGTGCAACCAGCTTGTAGTGTGAAAAGAGGCTAATTAGGGCATTTTTAGGTCTTTGACCAGCCACCCAGTCGGATCTAGTCAAGATTTGGGTGTCAAATCAACTTGGAAGCTGAACCAGAAGTGGGTCAGAGGCCGACCAATCTAATAAATGCATCATTCTTAGATGCGCATGGCTTTTAGCGACCACAGTCATGCATCGCGCGCATGTGCGCTTTTCCTGTGGTTCTGAATCGCGCATGTGCGTGCGCGCCCTGTGTAGTCATAGCGCACTTTAATTTTATCATTGGTTGTATAGTTTTAGACCTTTTGGAAATGATTTTGTGGTAATTTTGGTATGTGGGTGACCTCATAACTGTTTAACGATGTTGGATTCTTGTAACCATTTGTGGACGAAATTTCAGTGATAACAGGTATGCTTTCTGTGATTTTTCAAAGATAGTTGGTTTCCCTAATCCAGTGCCTAGTAGATATGAATGGAAAATTAGCCTTCCTAAATTTCGAGGAGAAGAATCGGAGGTACCAGTTGTACATTTGTTGGATTTTCATGATTTCATTCATCATCTTCATATCGTGCATGAAGATGTTCAGATCAATATTTTCAGGTGTTCATTAGAGGGGATTTCTCGTGATTGGTGTCAATCTCTTCCCATTGCAAGCATCATCTCTTTGATAGGTTTTCATGCAGCTTTCAATTCGTTTTGTAAAGAGTATTTTTTAGCTGAGTATCTTTATGAAAACTATTGTGATGAGTTTTACTTGCTTCATAAAGATTCTGCTAGCCACGAAAACCAGATTTATGATGAAGTATTTATTGTGGAAGAAAGCATTTACCATGAAGATCAAGAGGTGTTGAATGATATTCATTATGATAGAAATAACATAGAAACATATGGCATCATATCAAATGTATCTGTTGTTTTAAATGTTTATGAAGATCAACATGTCTCTTTTGAATATTCTGACGTCAAAGAGAAAGTGTATACATTAGTAGATATTTCTCCTAACTATGAAGCTAAGATAAATGATAAGCTAGTTTAAAAAAACTAGGGAAGATTCCTCTCTATTTTTTCCTAGCTTTTGAGAATTGAAGGCAGATTTTGTTTGATGCTCTTATGAATAAAATGCAGAGGATATTTTTGTTCTTGAAACAAATGTTTTTGGAAACCCTGCTTATGATGAAGAATTTATTTCAAATACTGACCAAGAACAACCAATTTTTTATGAATATCCTAGCGAATATGATGAAGAGCAGAGTTTTTCCATGGCTTCTTTGGAACCTCGTAGCATGGTTCATGTATATGATAATTATGAATCTGATCCTTGGGAGAGTCATGAAGGAGAAAAGAAAGAGATAATGTGCAGCTTATCTCAGGTCCATCACTTATAAATGAGCAGATATCATCTAGACTTAGCAAGCCTGCATCAATCCTTTATCCACATGTACATGCTGAGAACATCAAATAGCAGGTGAGCAATGATGAACTAAAGGAGGTAACTTTTACCAGTTTAGCATGCCTTATTATAAATTTTGTGACCCTGTGGGGTTATATATGGAGTTGAACTTTCAAAAAACCTTGGATCCTGCAAAATTAATCATCTTATCATTGTTTGGAGGTATTGTCAGTGTTCCAAAACATGTGTTCATTATGTTGTCATACTTCCCTTACCTTTTATGAATCATTTGCAGTGAAACGATGAATTATATTACCAAACAGTTTGAGTGGCTCTGGTGGAAGTTTGTTTTCACCTAGCCTATTGTGAAGGTCAGTTAGAGTAGGGTCTTGTATATAAATAAGCATGTGTGCAAGATTTTCAATTTTCAGTTTGCTTTTAGTATTTGAATAAGTGACCCCATATACCTAGGATAGGAAACTGAAGTTGCTTGTTCTTGGAAGCCCACATGGAGCATGTCATATCCTGTGGAACCAATGTTAGCACATAAAGTTGTTGTGGGTCATATGTAGTTGTTGTTAAGACCTAGGTCCACACCTTTGTCAAGTCGTTCTCTTGTCTGCATGCCTTCCTATAATTTTTTCCTCTTCTGGTTGATAAATTTAGGTCGATCAAGTATGTTGTATACGCATGGAAAACCTGTGAGAAAAATGTAGCATTCAGAGCAGTCCATTTTAGGCTTGAAATACAAGAAAACATGCAGCTTCAATTTTCAATTGTGGAGATCCCTTGTGCATTTCGGATTAATGGCTCTCGTGCATTCGGAGTTTCAAAGTCGTGCAAAATTTAACGACCAAACAGAAGCTCTAAATTCCCGAAGTGCCAAAGTAGAGAGAGGTTTCCATCTCATCCAGGAGAAAATACTTCAGGAGATATTCATGCCTGCTTTCAAAAGCTCCTGAAGCTCAAAGCATCGAAGTAACAAGAGGCTGCCACGTCAACTGGGACAAATTACTTCAGGATATTTTCATGCCCGCGTTCAAAGGCTCTCGAAGCCTAAAGTACCAAAGTAACGAGAGGCTACCACATCAATAGGAAGAAAGTTACTTCAAGAGATTTCCATCCAAGCGTCCTGAAGTCCCAAAGTAAATATGAGCCATTGAAGGTTGAGGACACGTGTCGACAGATCTAAAACTTTGGAAATACGACACTTTGGAGGATTCTGCAAGCATGCAGAAGAAGCTCCCAAAGCCCGGACTCCCGAAGTAAATCTCGGCCGTCCAAAATAGAAGGACATGTGGAGGCAGATCTCTCACTTCGAAGATGCGACACTCTGGAGGATTGTAAGAGCTATGCATTGAAAAGGCATGAAACCCAAACTCCTAAAGTGAATCTCGGTCGTCCAAAAAAAGAGGCCACGTGCAGACAGACCCAACACTTCGAAGGATTGCGTGACCAAGCAGAAGAAAACTCTCAAATCCTGAACTCCCGAAGTAATTATGGATCGTTGATCTCAAATCCAAGATCAGTGCATGGCAGCAAAAGCAAGGCATTCCCAGATTGCGGATTGCAATAGATCGACATCCACACTTCATTGTGGGGACGAAACATGCTCGAATGTTAAAATTATAGAGCGGTCCTGCAATCGAAACCATGGTATAGAGGAAGAGGTACATGGCAGTTGGTGGTGAATTACGGAGGTTGAAGCGGTGTGGACCCAAACCACCCTTGGAATCTTCTGCAATCACGTGCTTATATAGGGCCCAATCTGAGAGCAGCAGGTGGCAACAAACTAGGCGTAAGGCCTCGTCCTAATCCCAAGAAGAAATCAGTTAATGAAAGAAGGACTGGTCGTTGAACAATCTACTACCCCCTTAAATGGAAGCATGGGGGGTCTGGCCGAGGAGACAGAAAATTGTCAGCCTGAAGTACAACAGAGGGAAGTTTCTCATGCATGCCCATACTAATCAGAGTTTCCTTTTGACAGAAGGAACAGGACAAACAAGAGAATACATACAGCACTGGAAAAGAGGCGCCCAAGCAGCAAGACATGTCTATTGTTTTGATTATAAATACATCTGATGAATGAAAAATAAGGAAAGGGGGGGTTCGGCCCAAGACCAAAGGAAGTTTTGAGAAATGTTTATGACTGTATATTTCAGTTTGTAAGTTGGAGGGGCATATAGTTGTAAATTGTATTTTTATTGAAGACTCATATGAGTTGTTTCATCAGATTTGTCTTCTATGTTCTCTGTTCTATTCTTCATCTTGTCTAAATGTAATTGTTGATTTTAAGGATTAATATTTGACTTTGATCGATAGATTCCTGATGTGGTAGAGGATCTGTTGTAAGCTTGCCTATTTACATTGTTTATTGTTCAGACACATCTAAATTATCTTTGCAGAGAGGATATTTTCTTAGAGAATATTTGTCTTTATGTTATTCTCTTATTCTTCTCTTCATCGTTATACAAATCTTTGTCTGATAAGGAGCTTAAATGCCTTCATTGAACAGATTGTTTATGACTCCATAGCCCAAAGGTCCATCATTGATCTGTAGTGATATATGTTGTCTTTTCCTTTCTTTAAATTCTTGTTGATCCACCTACTCAAACCATTTTAATCCATTTACATGTTGATGGGTATTGGGCTTATCCTCTTGCAGTTTGAGGGTGATTCTTAGTGCTAACATTATTGGTGTCGTTGTCGAGGACGGAAGTGAAGATATCTTCCCTACGAGAATGACAATGAAGAGATCCAGTTTTAGATGGTGAGTTGAAGCTAGAAACATTGTTCTGACTGTTCATCTTTCACCATGGAGACTCCATTGTTCGAAAATCTATTGGTGACTCCACTGGTTTGAAATGGACAATATTTTAGCTCAGAGATATGCTTTCTGTGATTTTTCAAAGATAGTTGGTTTCCTTGATCCAATGCCTAGTAGAGATGAATGGGAAAGTATCCTTCCTAAATTTCGAAGAGAAGAGTGGGCGATACCAGCTGTACATTTGTTGAATTTTCATTATTTCATTCATCAGCTTCATATTGTTATAGCAAGATTTGCCTCACCCAATGCAATCTTGCACAGAAGGCCTTTTTCCATTTCCCCATGCAGTCTTTTAATCTCTTTTTGAAAATCCCAAAGCTAAAAATACAATGTTTCCACATATATGCACCTTGCCTAATGTACAACATGCGTATACGCAGGTTGCACCACTACAGCCCACGTACATCGGGAAATGTGCCCAAAAATGAAAAATAGTGTTAGGTTTAAATGTCACGAAAGGAGATCAATGATCCTTGGCCTTCCATATACTGGAAATGTTCCGACTCGGCCCTTTAGTTCCACTTGAAGACTATAAATGGGCCAATTTCGAGCTATGGAAAGAAGGAGAAAGAATTCAACTTTGAGAGCAAAGTTACTCTGGAGGAATTATTCACTTCACATTGAGTCTGCATCCCTTTATCCTTTAAGTCTCAACACAGTGTTCAGCCCCCAAGATCTTCCCTTATTGAGTGATAAATCCATTGTCTCTCTTACATGAGCTTGCCTTTGGTGGAGGATTGAAGTAGTGGAGGCCCAGCTAGAAGGAACTTAGTTTCTCGGTTCCGAACTATGCCGACATGGAAGTCTGTAACTTATTCACTTATGTTGATCATATTTTAATAGAAATACTCTTTTCTCGTCCAATTGATATCTTGCAAATATTTGAATTATTATTCCATGGGCATATTTGTTATGAATGTTAATGGATTATGTTATTAAATATGCTAGCATCATATATTATCATTGTTGTGTTTGTTTCGTCACTTGGGTGAGAAAAAAAAGGGCACTTACAAGTCTAGTTGGGCCTGCTAGACAAGATATAGGTTAGTGCATGAGTTAGATAATACAAGCACATGAAATAAACAACCAAATAAATGAAAAAAAACTAAGGAGATAAAACTAGAATGCATAAGAAACTTTGAACCAAAATCAATCAACCAAATGACCAAGATTGTGCCACCAATGGATAACTATATTAGTTAGCAAAACACCGTAGAGAAAGGAGTACTTATGGATCCCCTCTTCCTCCTTGGGAGGGCTCTTGAGTTCCCTATTGGAGAGATCTTCTTACAATGATAAACAATAAAGAAAATGGTGAAGAAATCCAAGCCTATTCCATCAAGAGGTGAGTGGAATGGCCTATTGGAATGTTGCTAGAATTATCCAAGAAGAAAAGAGGATTCTTGAGGGAGGATTGAGGTAACATAAAAATACTATGAAATTCTTGAATTCTTAGTGCACCCATGGCCTCCATTTATAGCATGTCTTTGAGGCAATATCCAACTGGTTCTTAGTGTGAATAAGGGGCCCTTTAGGGAACCCTTTGGTCTTTGACTAACCCCCCATTCGGATTCATCTCAGATTTGAGGGTCAAATCAAGTTGGGAGTTGGTCCATAAGTGGTTGAGGGTCCGACAAGAACCATAAATACGTCATTCATAGGAGTGTGTGGCTTTTCTCGTACACAGTCGCGCATATGGCGCATTGTGCACTCTATGGGATTCTTTGGCCTGTGCATTGTGCGCGCGCTTCCTTTAGTGATTCAGCGCATGTCAATTAAATTTGTCCAAGTTGTATATTTTTTGCCTCTTGGAAATGCATTTTTCGTCTTGCAAGTGAACTAATAGTTGTTTGGAACTATTATATTTTTGTAACCATTTGCATGAAATGTTGCGGACGAAATTTTAGTGATAACAAATGCCCTCTGGTGTGTGAGGTTAGGAGCATATGTATAGTTGAAATACATCAATGTTTCTTCTACCGAGAGTACCATTGTAATGAAGAGTGTTGATAAGAACTACAAGAGCGATCATGTCAGAGGCAGAGGGGAAACCGTGAGATCCAAATTTGTCTCTAGGGAGAGAAAAGAAAATATGTATACAAATGAGGCAAGCATGCCCCATGCTCGTGTCATGTAACTCAAAAATGTAAGACAATAATTGAAGTTGTATGTTGATGTAGATAACTACAGTGCCCTCCAGGGCGGTTTGATAATGACAAATGAAAATTATGATGGTGAACATACTCTGAAAGGAGGAAAGGACGTCTGTAAGAAGTGTCGATGACTTGTAGGCATTGATGGCCTGACAAATTCATAGGTATTTGGCTGGTATAAAACAACTGCAATAGTTGTGTAGTAAGACCCACCATAACATGAGATTTTGGTGAAGTTGAATGTTATGGGGGTCAATGACATCAGAGAGCAATGTTGGTTCTCTCTGTGTTGTCTGAGAATCCTCCTTGTAAAGGTAATGAAAGTCAAGATATTGTCGCCCTTCTGGAAACTGTGTTGATGTCGATAGAAAGGGAGACGCGACTCCAAGAAGAAAATGGCTTTGTGAAATCCACTAGATAAGATCAGGAACTGATAGGGAACATAAACGAAGTCAAGAGGTGGTGAGACTCAAGACTGCCCTTGGTTGGGGGGATGTTTGAAGGATGATTGGCAGCAACCGTGAAACTGTATCTAGCGTCAGGGGGGCGACTAGACATGGGATTAAATTGTGCCAGAGGCGTGACAAACTAGAAACACTCAGAGATGAGGGGTACATGGACTGTGGGATACTCGGGGTTTATGGACGATGTCAACATGAGTTGAGGATAGTGAATTCCCCAACCAAGGGAAACATGGATTGCTTTGCCAGAAAAAGAAGGTAGTCAAGGGTGACAACAAAAAGATAAGTAAATGTTGGAAACAAAGGATTTTTACAAGTTACCAAATAAATAAAGAATGATTTGGGATGAGTGTACAGATACAGAAATGGGTGCCCGAGTGCAAGATGTCTTGGCCTGTGAGGGCGCAAGTTGCATGGAGAATTGGTGGAGGGTGGGGGGCCCATGGGTGGGTTTTTGTATGAGGTAAATGAATGGGGGGGGATATGCATATGGGAAAACTGATTGTGGATGAAATGGAGGGTTAATGATACTACGGAGGCGTAGTCAAAATAGAACCTTGATGAGATAACCTGGGAGTCCATTGGGAAGCTAACAAAATGATGAGAAGGATTATGTGGCTGATTCTAAGAAATGTGTAATAATATTGAGACTCCCATCTCTAGGGGGTGAAAGTAGCATGAGTTTCAAAGTGCCAAGGGAGAATAT
>SNQJ01S0124644.1:15518-29042 GCA_010110895.2 Picea sitchensis | reverse complement strand
AGGGGTAAAGAGATTCAACTCCAATAGCCCTAGCAAAGAGATCACCATGTCAACTACCAGATCCAAATCATCAGAAGTTGAAGTCATGGGAGACAACGCCACATAATTGACTTGTGGTAGAGGTGATACCGATTGCTTATAAGACTCGGTTAGGGAGGTTATTGGGTTGATGGTCAAGTCAGGGCCAACAAACAAAAGTTGATCAATAGTCACCATTCCTCCATCATGCGGGAAAGATATCACATGAAAACGAGTGGACAGAATATCTTTCATGGCATAGACATAATCTCGCCCAAGGAGTAAATCGAAATCCAAGGGGTCCTGGACTACCATAACATCAATAAAGATAGTTTTCCCTCCCAAAGTTATAGGAAACCGAGGAAGAATCCCTAAAGGATGACTGGTTCTTATGTTGAAAGTGAACAAAGTCTGGGTAACTGGAACAAGCTTACGATAACCAAAATCTTTCCAAGCAATAGAGGAAAAAATGCTAACGGATGAACCTTCATCTATCAGCATAAGAGGAACGTCCCGACCATAAAATTTTACCAGTATCTTGAAAGGAATGTGAGAGGGAAGACAAGGTCCAGTTAGCACACCCCAATAAAAAAGTATGGCCTCAGTACTTGGAAGGGTTTTCACAAGAGAAGGAGGAATTCCCCTCGACACGGTAGATCCTGTTTCAACGAGAAAAGCATGGGAAAAATCGGGTTTACTCTCTAGCGGGAGAGTAGGATTGATCGATGATGAGATCAGATCGACCACCTTGTCACTCTTCAAAGGAAGAGTGGAATTGATCGATGATCTAACCGGAGAAACCACTTTGGCACGCGTCAAAGGAAGAGTGGGATTGACCGATGATGTAATCGGAGCAACCACTTTGGCAGTCATCAGAGGAGGAGTGGGATTGACCAATGAAGTCACCAGAGCAACCACTTTGGCACTCGTCAGAGGAGCAATGGGATTTATCGATGAAGTAACTGAAGCAACCACTTGGGTTTCACTTTCCATATGAAAAGTGGGGTTGATCGATGATGGAACTGGATCAGCTACTTTGGTGAGTGGTTCAACCGAGGATGAAACTAGATTGACCACCTGATCAACCGAATTGACTGGGGATGGAACCGGTTTGACCAGTCCATCAACTAACAATGGGTTGGGAGAAAGCTTGCGATAACCTTTTGGAAGATGAATTTTTTCCAAAAGAGAAGAAGCCTCGTCCATACGAGGAAAAAGGTGAGAATAATGATCACCTTTGCATAACATGCAAGGGAATTTGATAGTTGTCTTCTTCTTACCAACCTTAATGTCACTAGTTGACAGGGTATCACCAGCATGACCAGCAGAGGCCGATGACGTGGAAGACCACATTTCTAATACCTTGGGAATACCAGGGAAATCCCTCAAAAAGTGGTCTCCCTTACAAAGTCTGCAAAGGAATTCGGGTTTCAGATTCTTCATTTGAATATTGTTGACTTCATCAACACTCCCAGTACTATTAATAGTAGTCGGTTGCTTGGATCCAACATTTGATGTAGTTAGAGGCGTGGTCCCTTTGTAGTTCTTCTTCTTCTCTTTCTATTTCTTCTTCTTCTTATCAATATGGCTACTCGCTTGAGAGCTTTCACTAGGTTGAGAAGAAGAAATGGAAGGAGACCTGACGGGTGAAGATGGAGAAAAGTTGACATGAGGTTGATGTGTGGGTGGTGTGCTTGCATCTGAATCACCTACATTCAAGATCACCGGAGTATAAAACAACCATACCAGTAACCCAATTGTGAGACTTGGAAGGCTCAAAGTAGCGATGTAAGGAGGACCAACATTTCTGTAAGAAGGGAAAACAAAGGGTTCTCCTGGAGTAGGAGTTGCTCCATTTGTAGTTTTGGGAACTAACACCATTAAAATAAAGATCCAACCTAGATTCTACTAGGGAGAAAAAACAACGCATGCTAAAAATATAGTAAGCAAGCAAGAAAAAAAAACCTTCTCACACTGATCACACTAGTTGGTGATGAAATCCAATGTCGCGGGAAAAAAGTAAGAAGGGGATGAGATAGAGCGGGTAGAAAAGTTAGGTTGACAACCTACTTAACAAACTTACACCCTGGTGCAAGCTCCCACACATAATCGTGGGTATACCCTCCAAAGAGCCCAAGTGATTCTGGCCAATGTTAATTCCAGGTACCGTGAAGACTATCCCCTCCACAATAACCTTGTGTAAAGACCCTAAAGAGGTAGGTCTCTAAGGTTACCAACTACAAAAGTGTTGCCTGGGGAAACAGTCAACAGTCCGATCCACGCGCAAGGGCAGGCTATCTAGCCCCAAATAAACTTTAAAGGATTCCACTCATCATTTTGGGTATACCTTCAAGAGACCCCCATAATATGCGCAATCTCTACACCAAGACCAACAAAGAAGGGTGCGTAACTCTGCCAGTCTTAATGCAACAATTGGATTTCACCGCTCCCTAACACAAGATCCTATGTTTTTTTGTAGCTTTGGAAATTTATATTTCACACCTATTCCAAATCCCTACAACTAATCTAATGTAGGTTCGCTACCAGAAAATGTAAAAATGTCTAATCAATTTTAGTTTAGCGCTTGATTTTTAAGGCTGTTGTTGCTCAAAAGGAAAGTGGCATGGACAATATGATGTTTTGAGCGACTCAAAATTTATGCAAAGAGATGAATATGAACTATTTTCATTTTGATGAAATATATGCTATGAGAAGGAGAAAACATTCATCATTATAGATGCACAATGTCCCAAAATGTCAAAAAGCATGCAATTCCGCTACTTCAAAAGCAAGCTAGTTTCACGACCCAAAAGCAAGAAGTCATTCAAAACAATGAGAATTGAAAGAAAACAAGTAAAATATTGTTCTAAGAAGAACTCATTCAAGGATCCTAAAACCAACAAGCATCCAAGGAGTACAATGAAATGTAGAGAAGAATCTAAGAAACGATAGGGAGAAAGAGAAACCACTCAAAACTGTATCGAGAAAAACGCAGCTAGAAAAGGCAATTTTACATTTCTGAAAGAGGCTTCAATCTCTAATAAAGACAAAAGAGAGTGAAAATCATAAAAAAACCATCAAGAACCAATCCAAATGACATCACAAACCATCCACAAAGACTGGGTAAAGACTTCCACAAAACAGGCTGGAAAAATCTGAGCAGAAAATGACAAAAAACCTCCAAAACAGAGACTAGCACTCCCTGTCTCAAGGGTATGGAGCCATGCAAAGCTCCATAAATCACTATAGGGGATAACGGATGATATACCAGTGCTCTGATATGGCCTACAAAAGGGATTTGGTCCTCCCATAAGCTCATAAAAAGAGCCAAGCATTTGCAAAAAATTCACCCAAAATGCATAAAAAATGGTGAAAATGCTAGTGAAGGTAGGAGAAGGATAATGGATCATAAACACACAAAAAATGTTATATGAAATGTGGTAAAAGGGAATGGAAAAACCAAGGAAATAAAATAGGATTCCTTCCACAGTGGAGTCGCCATATTCTGTTACAGGTGAATCCTCCTGCGGACAAGCGGATTCCCTCTTGGTCTCCAGACTCCTAAGGCCAAGACAAAAAAGTTCTTAATGTGGAAACTGACATCCTTTTAGATCTAATTAATCTAATGAATGAAAAGGAAGAAGAAAAGTGTACCTTTTTAAATGGCGTTTTTCCTCGTAAAATTCAAGTTGAGCTTCAATCCTAAGCTCCTCAATAGGTCCATGTAAAACAAACAAAGATACAAAGAACTTCCTATTCTATTGAGATTAGCTCAAATATGGATCTATCTACTATTACACATTATTTTCTTCATCCCTATGATAATTAATGATGTAAACCTATCTTTTTCCTTCAGAGGGGTCAGTTGCTTGAGTTCCTGAAGAGAGAAGGGAGAAGAACTTTTCCTGAGAAAAGAAGTTGCATTTTCCCTTGAAAAAACCCTGTAAAAAAGGAAGTTCGGAGTTTGCTATATAAGTAGGGTGCGAGAATGTCTGATTCTCGCAGGTTGCACCATAGCTAGGGTGAAATATATTCGTAGGTTTCTCTATAGGTAGGGTGAGAGAATGCCTACACATGGGAAAAACAAGTGTTTTCTCAAATCTTCTAGAAGGAGAAACTTATATGGTGAGGTGGCATCCAAACGGTTTGGATCTTACTCGCTTTCATGATTTACTAGGATCATCCTAACCTCCTCACCTTATCCTCTTCAACTTATAAAAGGAGAGGAGTTCTCATGGAGAAAGTTAGATTTGGTTGGCTTGGAATTATTAGCTTGGTTAGAGTGGCTTTGAGATTTGCTTTGTCAAGATAGATTGTGAGTAACTATCAGATCCATGGTCTCAGAATCCTTGAAGCAAGAAGTGTGTGGGGAACGAAGGAAAGTTGGAAGGGACCTTATGACATCAAGGCCATGGTTGTAATCTCTCTTTCACATTCAATATGATACAATAATATGATTCTTTCCTATAAAGCTTGTTGTGTTTTATTGTATGATTCCTTGATCACATACATAGGTTTATATTGAGTTTATGCTATTGCTATCACTTTGGTTGGTTGCATTCTTTTGCAGGTTCATCATTGTATGAGCATTGGAACGGATCTAGGATGGCGATGGCGAGAGGAAGCGACATTTAAACAGTATGTCACTCATCCTTCTTTAGTTAGTAAATTCAATATCTAAAACTTAAGGAAAGCGTCATGTTCTGCCGTGTTTTGTTCTAGATCTAGGTGGATCTAGGGAGATCAGTTAGTGTCTGCACCTACCGATTAGTCCGATAACATCTACTGAAGACAAATTCATGTGGAACAAACATAAATTTGAAAGAAACAGACCAAGCATTGATTATTAATGAGAACAAGTAAAAGGTGCTTACAATCCTTTGATGGAGGTGCAACATCCTCTTCCAGCTCTCCTTGTCCAACCCCTTTGCTCAAGTAATCTACATTGATTATGATTTGATAACATCTCACTTATGGGATCATAAGTTTGGTGTAATTCTCAATATCCATATCCTCCTCTTCCATGTAAAGCCCTCATTATATAGGATTTGGAGGCTTAACCACCATGGAGAGGATCTCTCATCAGATCCACTAGGAAAGGGATATCTAAGATATTTAGGGAGAAAATATCTCTTAAGGATTTTAGGGAGGAGATATCTCTCAAGGATTTTAAGGAGGAAATATTTCAGGCATCCATGGGATCCTCCACCTTCCCTAAAAAATAGGAAACCAAATGTGAGGTGGATTCTCACACTTAATTACTTTATTTTCCATGAATATTAATAATAATTCATGTGTACTTGGTATTTTGGCCTTCATGTAATATATCCCTCCTCCATAATGACTAGGTATTGTGACATAGGTTATTCCATGGTGTCAAGGTGTATGAGACACTTATATGACACTGTACGACACTTAGGGCGAGGTACCTAGGTGTGAAAATTTCATGTGTAACACCAATATATCTTCTAGTGGTTAGATTGTCTGAAGATAGTGTGGGCCCATAACCTGTTATAAATTAAAGATATGTGCTTGTTTTTCCATAGACAATATATCAATATTGTCACCCAACCATAGGCCAAATCCACCCCCGAGCATCTTAACCTTGACAGATAGAATCATTCTAGAAGAAAACCCTAGAACCAATAACTAACCAAGGTAGTGTACTTCTCTCCAATGCTAGTGCACCAAGAAGAGAGTCCAAACCATAACCAAGGCAGCAAGTCCAAACCATAACCAAAAGGCCAAGTCACTACTGCAACTAATGTAGCTCTCCTCCAGTCATGCCCACCACTTGTCCTTATGCAGTTGTGAGATTGAGTGAGTAGAAATGAGCTCTAGTGCCCTCTATTTATACTGCTCCAAGTCACTTAACTGGGATGACTTCTCCTTTTAGAGGTTAACACTTAAATATTAATTATTTTATTGAGTTGACATGTCTTCTAGGGTTTCTACACATTTGTTTAGGATTTCTCTTTATTCTTGGAATATTCTAGTCTCATCAAAGGTTACATGCAGAGGTTAATAGCTCTTGCAGCTACCATAATATCAACAAAAGGAAGGGTTGAGTCACTTGGAATACATATTTGAAACTACAAGGTATCATAATCCTTCTCCCAAAGGTCTCATGCTTAAGCAATATGAAAAAATTTCATTATCTTGGTCATATTCCCATGACAAATTCGATGACCACTATCAAGCTCAAATATGATCTCTGGATTGCAAGTTATGGCCTTCTGAAGCTCTTCGGGCATTATTTTTTTTTTTTACAGAAACTTAAATATTTTTTTTATATATATAAAAAGGCAAGACCGTAGTCGCTAATTACAAAAAGGGGTGATGGTTCAAGGAACCAGCTACTAGTATTTCAGATAGCTTACTACAAGGACTTGTTCAAAAAGACTATTGTTGATATCTAGAAAAGAAAAGTATTCTAGCTACTGCTTACAATATGATATTACTAGACATAGCCATAATTACAAAATTTTGGTACTGTCAACCATTCCTACTGCTTCTTTTCCTCTATATTTTGAGCTTCTTTTGGAGGCATGTCTAGGGCAATGTTCAGGTTTGGTAGGACGAGGATGACTCCACTCCCACACTCCTCTCTTTAGCTTTGTCCTGCGGAATCTTGGGCTCTGGTTCGATGCAATTATTCGATTCTTTCACCTTGTCTTCTTAAGAAATCAACCTCATCTTCGAGTTGGCTTATCAGGGCTCGACGTTGAGACAGGTTTTCCATCCTGAAGCATAGGGTGGTATTGTGTGAATCGAATCTCATGGCTAGATGCTAGGTGGTGATGAAATTGTTGTCCACCATCTCCTCCTCTCAGTTATCCTGTCCTAGGCATTGATCCATTCTGGTGGTTCCACTGGCGGGCGTCACGTTTTTGAGATTTTTTATGTGGTCTGCACCTACGCTTCCAATTCTTCTACCTAGGCAAAGGCCTTGCATGTGTTGCTGGGCTCTGGGTGCTCTTTCTGAGGTTGCTTCTCTTCTGACTGGATTATTTCTTAGAGAACCCAAATCCAATTGGATCCTTTTCCTGCATCCCTTCTTAGTTCCACCACGATGGATTTTCCTGTTATGCCCTTTGGGAAATCTAATGCTATCTCCACGCTCTTGAGTCATGGCCTTTACCTCATCTGTTTCTGCACTGCAATTGTTGTCTAAAAAATGGCTTGAAATTCCTAGGCTCTTCCTTTCTCTTATAAGGATTTTTACTTCACTTACCTTCATGTGGGTGTATAAACAATGAATCTGACTCTATCCTCCTTGTAATCCCCATATGACATCCATTCTTAAACATGCGAATTGACGCCCATGAGATGAGGTGGACTGCTTTACCATCTTCCACATGCTTTAGATCCTTACATCAATCATTTCCCATTCTATTATCTCACACTCCATTAATGAAAGGGTAAGGGGAGAGGTAAAGGAGCGAGGTGAGAGTGACCTCATATGTAGGATCCCACGAGGTGTGAACCTCTTGCTACACTGAATATCCAAATTTGTCTGTTGCAATGTACGTCTTCTCACATTCCTAGATTTGGCTAAGTACATTGATCCCCCGGGCATGTTGGGGGTTTGTCTTGACGAGTTGTTGCACTGGAGAGCCATGTGTAATTGGCTGCTAGGTGGATTGTCAATGCGAGTGAGCTGGGACATTAGAGAGGTTAAGGGGGGGCTATAAACTCAGTCCTACTCAGACCTTCCAAGTGACCTGTGCTTTTTCCAATGGATTTTCTATCCTGTTCATCTGCTCTCCAGTTGTTGGCTTGTAAAACATGATAGAAGATGGGCACATGTTAGAGAGTGTGTCCCTGGTTCTATCGATGATTCTTTTCAGAGTTGAGTTTTTTGGGCTTGTTCTTTTAATGAAGTACCTGATGATCATATTGGAATATCCTAGGATGATCAACTTGTTTATTTGATGATCCTTCACTATTTGGTTCCCTTTGAGAAGTGCATAAGCCTCTGATGAGATTTTTGTGTCTATTCCTAGATTCCAAGAGTAAGTTGGCATCCTTTGTCCTCTAGGGATGAACAAAACCCCTCCCGCACCTACCTCACCTTAATCTCTTTGGGTATTATTAGTCAAGGACTATGTATCACCCACGTGGATCTGTCTCATTCGCACCATCTCCATATTTCTACATCCACAGTGGAATTCCATCCACCGTCCAATCCAATGGCAAGACTTGAACCTCATTTAACATAATGTCTAGAAGGGGGTTTTGCATTCGACACTTTGGTGTTGAACACCTCTTTTCCTTTCTGCATGCCTATCCCTTGGATTCTGAATTCTCGAACTCCCGAAGGAGCCTGAAATATCACTATGTGTCTCTGACCTTTTGACCTTTCGTTTTACCTAGGACACTGCACCCCAAACCTCCAGAGTCCAGAAGTCTCAGACTCTCGAAGGGTTCACCCTTGCACGATGTGTCATATTAAACATAATGGTAAGGATAGGTGGGTCCCAAGTACTCCACCCACCAATAATCTAGGAGAATATGTGACATGTGGCAGGGTAGAGATGGCATGTGGCCCCTTGAGTGGGTGACATGTGTCACATTTTTAATGGGCACATAGGGGCTGTGAAATTTACGAATCCATGTGACAAGTGCCACATCAATCATGGGTCCACGTCATAATGGGTGACATCAGTGTACCACATTACTTCGGATTGATGGCCTTTCAATTCCCTTAGCTCTCATGGCTGAGATGCCTCCATGTAGATATATTGAACTACAACCTATGTTACTTTGTAACTTTGTCATTTAGGGAATTCACTGTGTGGTTTCCTCCTTGCTCCCGGAGTGGTCAGTTGGGCTAACCACCACATGGAATCCAACAATGAGGAAGGATCCTAAATCATCCCTACATCTACAGTTCACATTAATTCGTAGCTCTGACCTATAGGGGTTTTAGTGTTTTGGAAACTTTGTTCTCCCAAAGTACGACTTCGTCAAAGTAACATATGTGAGTCCCTTCACTTGTTGATCAAACACTTAAGAGGGGTTCTCAAAAAAATCCCTAGATCCATGACTCATATCAATTTTTAACTCCATCATTCAGGGAATTTGGTGCTACAACACCTATATTCTCCCAAAGTAGTCAATGCCAGACTTACCTCGACGTAGATCCAACAACCAGGGGGCTCCTGAATACTATTAGATCCGCATCTCGCGATACTTCATGATTGGTAAGTGGTTCAGGTCTTAACGGTGGGATAGATCTATTTGCAACGGTTAGTTAAACCACCAGACATCAGTCAACCTTGTGGTTAATCATGTCAACATGTTTCCTTCGGTCGTTTTACAAATGGTAGGGTCGTAACATATGGAAGCTCCGAACTCCCAGAATTCTGAAGCCAAAATGGCTTAGCCCCTTTTGGGCCTAGCACAGGATCCCAAACCTTGGTCCATGGGTCATACAGGTGAGGGATATAAAGGAGGCTCCCTCCTTCCATAGGGTCCGAACTTATTAGTCCCAGTAAGGTTATTTCGAGAGGTTGGGGGGAATTAAGTATTCCAATTAACTCAACCTCGACTATCTCACGTATTCATGGTCCATAACTCTCTAGATTCTAACTTGAGGAAAATAGAAGACCATTCAAAAGCATGGGTTCATAGGAAAAAAATAAATATTTATACCTTAATCATTTACTACACAATCTATTCATAAACATGCATATTCAATCATCGTTTCCATTTCAGTACACAGAGTATGAAAATACTTATCAGAAACCATAGATCATGAAGTGACTGTTGAAAGGGGTGTATGTTTCCACCCAACCATAGGCACAACCACTCCTGAATGGATTTACTACTGGTCACCACCTAGCTGAACCATGATGCTATGAGAGAGAATTTTTCTTCTTGCTCAACCATAGTCAGAGATGAAGGTTACTCTCCTCCTCCCACAAGACCTTAGCAAATGGTTTCTTTGTACCAAGCAAGGAGGCTTGCAATGAGTACTTCCATAGTCACTCATCATCCCCGTTTATCATCTTGGCTTGAAAATGTTGCTAGCAACTTCTTGCACCCATAACCATCATGTTTCTATGTTCTCCTTCGAACCAGAGAGTGGAAAGTTCTCTCTTCTCTGTCGGATATTGCTCTCTCCACTCTTCTTCCTCACAAATATGCCTTTTCCCCTTGATTACTTCCTTTATTTCCTTCCTTGGCAAGATTGTGCAGTTCCAAATCCCTAGCTCATGGTCAAGTCTAGAATCCTTATAAATGGGTACCCTGCCCCATCTCCTCATTAACTCTCGAGGAGGATTTTCCAACTACCAGCCCGACTGGTAATTCATTTATGAGTCAGAGGATTGTTCTGGATATGAGAAATTAACTCCATTTCTGGTTCCCTACACCATATCTCTCATAGCATCATGATCTATCTTGGAAAACGCCCCTTTTAGGAAATTAAGCAACACCATCCATATTTAATTAATTACAGAAAATACATACATTACCTTTTATAAAAAAAGGTTCATCAAACCTAACATTAACACATATTTAGTCTTCCACATTCTTTTGGAAAGTTATAATTATATTTACAATCTAGGGGAAACATGGGTATTACAATCCCCTCCCACTTAAAGGAACATTGTCCTCGATGTTCTACATGTCGATGTGCTCTATATGTACAGAAGTAAATAAAAAAGGGTATGTTCATTTCATGGCATCCTCCATTTCCCATGTAGCCTCATCTGGACCAAAGTGTTTCCACTGCACTTTGACTTGTGCAATGGTTTTGTTCAGAGTACTGGGATTTCCTTTATGTCTATTATGCATTGTGGTTCTGGCAGTAATTCTCCCTCTAGTTCCACCTCAATCAAAGACCAATCAATTATATGATTAGAGTCGTGTACATATTTCTTTAGTAACGAAACATTGAAAACATTATGTTCCTTCAGTGTGGGAGGAAGTGCAAGTATGTATGCTACAAGTCCCACTCTATCGAAAATTTCAAAGGGCCGAAAATATCGAGGTGCCACCTTGCCACAGAATCCCATTCTCAAGGAGATTTTCCTAAGTCTAACTATGAGATACACATGATCCCCTGATTTCAACTCTCTAGAAGTCCCTTTTCTGTCTCCATATATCTTTTTTCTATGCTGAGTTGTTTTCATATTCTGTTTTATTTGAACTACTTGTTGCTCTATTTATTTTAGCATATCTGGCCTGATTGTAATCCTGTCCACTAGGTTATCCCAATTGATTGGAATATTTCATCATCTACTATAGAGGGCCTCGAGAGGGCTCATCCTCAATGACTTGTGATAGCCATTGTTGTAGGAAAATTATACTAGTGGTAGGTAGTATTCCCTCTTCTTGGGGTGATGCATCACATGAATCCTTAGCATGTCCTCTAACAATTGGTTTACCCTTTCTATCTATCCATTGGTTTGAGGGTGATAGGCTGTACTAAATAGAAATTTAGTTTCGAAGCCAAAAAACAGATATTTCCAAAAGGTTGAAGTAAATTTTGTATCTCGATAGGATATGATTTCCTTAGGCATTCCATGCAATCTAAATATTTCCTTCATGAAAATATTGGAAATATCTATTTCCTTGCAAGTTGACTTGATGGGAATGAAGTGAGCAACCTTTCTCAGTTTTTCCACAACTACCATGATGGCATCATTTTGTTTGGTTGATCTTGGTAACCCTGTGATGAAATCTATGGAGATGGTTTCCCATTTCCATTCTAGAATTGGTAGGGGTTGCAACATTCTTGCTGGATGTTAGTGATTTGCCTTAAACAACTGACATTCTAGATATTTGGTCAAGAAAAAAACTATGTCCTTTTTTAGTCCGAGCCAATAGAATAATTTCATAGTGGTTGTGATCATCTTATGATAACGAGGATGACCAGTGTATGGTCTTTTGTTTCATTTCATGCTCATTCAATTTTCTGGATTCATAGAAAATTGCATGTCCTTCTTGCATAAGGAATCCTCCGAGCCCTTCCTTGCAGGAATATGTACACACCAATAAGTCCTTATTTGGGTCTACAATCTTTAGCACAGGTGCATTGGTCAGAAGGTATTTAATCTCTTGGAATATCTCTTCACATTCTGATGTCCAAATGAATTTAACTCCCTTTTTCTGAAGGGAGGTGATTGGGAAACCAATCTTGGACTATGAACCTCCTATAGTACCATTATATGCCCATAAAGGATATGATATCAGATAAATCATTTGGGGTAGGCCAATCCATAATGGATTTGATCTTGTCAGGATCAACTTCCACTCCTTTTTCAGAAATAACTTGGCCTATGTAATGGACTTGTTTCTAGAAAAAGTCACACTTACTAAATTTAGCATAGAGTTGGTGGTATTTTAACAATTGGAGCACTACCTTCAGATGTTCTTCATTCTCTTCCCTATTCTTGGAATAAATTAGGATATGATCAATGAAAACCAATGCTAATTTGTCCAATAAATTACTAAGTACATTATCCATTAAGCACATAAAAGTGGTCGGTGCATTGGTAAGTCCAAATGGCACCACCACAAATTAATAGTGACCATATCTTGTCCTAAAGGATGTTTTGTGGATGTCTTCATCCTTAATTTGGACCTGATGGTATCCATACCTCAATTCAATCTTGTAAAATATTTTAGAACCCCTTAATTGGTCAAACAAGTCATCGATTATTGGCAAGGGATACTTATTCTTAATGGTCATCTTATTGAGTTTTCTATAGTCTATGAACAATATGAGTGTGCCATCCTTATTTTTCACAAACAAGGTTGGTGATCCCCATGGGGAGACACTAGGGCGAATGTATCATTTGTTCCACATCTCCTTTAGTTGTATTTTGATCTCAACTAGCTCTAGTGTACTCATTTTATAGGGTGTTCTAGACACTGGCACCATTGCTGGTTCAAGTTCTATTGAAAAGTCAATATCCCTTCTTGGAGGTAGTCCTGGTACCTCTTATGGAAATACATATTTATACTCTCTTAATATGGGATGGTCCTCTAGACTTGGTTTATTGTCCTAAACATATTTCAACACTTGTATTTCATATAAAGGGCATCCTTTTTTGCAATATATCTTCACTTTAAGGGATGATATTTGTCTCACTGAGACGGGCTTTTGAACTCCTTCTAGGGTTATTTTTCTCCCTTATTTATCTTCACACTATAAATTTTTATTGTAACATTCTAACTTGGTTTTATGGGTAGCCAAACAGTCCATGCCAATCAACAAGTTGTAAGATCCTAAAGGAAGCATATTTAAGGTTGCTTGGATGCGCAATCCGTTCATAATAAATTCGAATGCTGGTATGACTTCTATTAATTTTATTTTGGTTCCATGATTTAACATGTTTAACTTGATGCAATTTGCGTTTCTCAATAGTTTGAGGGGAAACATAACTCAAATTAGAACTAGGGTCAATTAAAATGGAAACTAGTTGGTTGGAAATCATACCTTCCATCTCCACCATTTAATCTTGGTGGTTAGGTTGTCTATTATCCAAGGCT
>SNQJ01S0124644.1:2409-13667 GCA_010110895.2 Picea sitchensis | reverse complement strand
CTCATTCATACCATATCTAGATTCCTACATCCACAGTGGAAGTCCATCCATTGTCCAATCCAACGACGGGACTTGAACCTCATTTAACACAATGGCTAGAGGGGGGTTTTTCGTTCGACGCATTAGCACTAAATGCCCCTTTTACTTTATCCATGCATATCCCATGGATCCCAAAATCTCGAAGGATCCCGAAATAGCACCATGTGGCTCTGACCTTCATACCTTAAATTTTACCTACGACATTGCACCCCAAACCTCTAGAGTCCTGAAGTCCCAGAATCTCGAAGGGTTCACCCTTGCATGAGGTGACGTATTAATCACAGAGGTAAGGACCGGTGGGTCTCGAGTACTTCAACCTCCAATAATCTAGGTGAATACATGTCAGGGGGTGACACACAGTAGGGAATATATGACACATGGCCCCTTCATTGGGTGACACGTGTCATGTTTTTAATGGGCACATAGGGACTGCAAAACATACAAATCCATGTGACACATGGCACGTCAATAATGGGTCCACGTCACCCTGGGTGATGTTAGTGTGTCATATCACTCCATACTAGTGGCCTTCTGATGCCCTTAGATCTCATGACCAAGACACGTCCACACATATCTATTGATCTACAACCTTTGTTACTTTGTAACTTCAACATTCAGGGAATTCACATTGTGGTTTCCTCCTTGCTCCCAGTGTGGTTAGTTTCAGGTTGATTGCCACATGGAATCCAATGGCCAGGAAGGATCCCAAAGAGTCCCTTGATCTATGGTTTGTGTTAATTCAAATATCTAACCTTCAAGGGTTTCAACGTTATGGAAACCTCGTTCTCCTAAAGTAGGAATTTGAAGAAGTACCATATGCAAGCCCCTCCATTGGTTGATCAGACGATTAAGAGGGGTTCTCAATGGACTCTCCATATCAACAACTCATATCAATCCATAACTCTGACGTTCAGGGAATTTGGTGCTACAACACTTGTGTTCTCTCGAAGTAGTCAACTCCGGAATTACCTTGGCGTATATCCAAGGACTAGGGGGAATCCCAAATGCCCTTGGATATGTAGCTCGGGATACTTCGCAATTGGTAAGTGTGTCAAGTTTTAACGGTGGGACAGGTCTATCTTCCACAGTTAGGGAAACTACCAGACATCGGTCAACCTCGTGGTTAAATGTGTCAATGTGTTTCCTTCGATCGGTTTGGAAATGGTAGGGTCGTAACATCCTAGAGATCCGAACTCCTAGAGTTCTGAAGCTAGAAAGGCTTAGCTCCTTTCGGGCCTAGCACAGGGTTTCGAGACCTTGGTTCCATGGGTCCTCCAAAAATTCTCATGGGATACACTCTAATATCTTAGCCATGAATTGGTTATGGACATTGACATGAGCCCTTGGTCATACAAGTGAGGGATATGAAGGAGGCGCCCTCCTTCGACAGGGTTCGAACTTAGTATTCCCGTGAAGGTGATTTTGAGAGGTCAACATGACTTAAGTATTCCAATTAACTCGACCCCGACTATCTCATGGAATCATGACCCATAACTCTCTAGATGCTAAGTTGAGTCAAACCAAAGACAATTCAAAAGCATGGGTTCATAGGAAAACATTAAATATTTCTACCTTAATCATTTAGTACAAAATTTAGTCATAAACATGCATATTCAATCATTGTTTCCATTTCAGTACATAGAGTATGAAAATACTTATCAAAAACCAAAGATCATGAAGTAACTATTGACAGGGGTGCCCATTTCCACGCAACCGTAGGCACAACCACTCATAAATGGATTTATCGTTGGCCACCCCCTAGATAAACCATGATGCTTTGAGAGAGACTTTTTCTTATTTCTCAGCGATAGTCAAGGACATAAGGTTAATCTCCTTCTCCTACAAGACCTTATAAAACAGTTTCTCTATACCAAAAAACAAGGTCTGCAACAAGTACTTCCACAGTCAATCGTCAACCTTGTTTATCATATTGGACTAAAAATGCTTAAACAACTTCTTGCACCCAGAACGAGCTTGTTTCTCAATTCTCCTTCGAACCAGAGAGTGGGAAGCACTCTCTTCTGTTCTAGAGATTGGTTTGCCCACTTTTCTTCTTTGCAGATCTCCCTCTGCCCCCTGGTTACTTCCTTTCCTCCATTCCTCAACAAGATTGCGTGGGTTTGAATCCCCAACTCGTGGTCAGGTTTGGAAGCCTTACATATGGGTACCCTGCCCCATCTCCTCATTAAATATTGAGCAGATGTTTCCAACTACCTTTGTGACTGGTAATTCATTTCTGGGTCAGAGGATTATTCTGGGTGTGAGCATTTAACTCTAGTGAGGTGTTGGGTTGGTGGGGATCATCTCAACCATTTCTGGTTCCCCTCACCATCTCTCTCATAACATCATGATCTATCTTGGAAAACCCCCCTTTTCAACAGCCAAGCAACACCATCCATATTTAATTAATAACAAAAAATACATACATTACAGTTTATAACAAAAGGTTAATCAAACCCAACATTCATACATAGTTAGTCTACCACTATCTTTTGGAAAGTTATAATTATATTTACAAGTTGGGGAAAACAAGAGTATTACATCAAGGCATTATATATCTTACAAAGGCTGATGAGGAAGAGGTGGTGACACTAAAGGTCCCAATTGTATATGAGACTAATAATAATATTAGGAAAACATCTCAGGTCAATCAAGGTTCTACGGAAATATCTTTGGATATGAATATTGGTGAAAAAACACAAAATACCACGAAAGAAGTACCACATTAACTAAAAGAATGAGTTGTCCCAGAGTGCATTAAAGAAAAGGAAATTGAAGATTAGGAAGATAGTAACATAGTGTTATGGATGTAAAATAATTTGAAAGTATCAAATCTCATGTAGGAATAGTTAAAAGAAATGTTGGAAACTAGTACAAATGAAGAAGCCCTTGTTCAAACCAATATAGAAGAAAATGCTATTACATATACACTGCATTTACCTAGTGATGAAAATCAACAAGAAKATCTCTCAACAAGAAAATAAGGTGATATATTAGGACAATAATAGGTTCTAGATACAGTAATGGGGAAAATGGATGAGTGGATAAGAAAATAAGAGAAAAAAAATGATCAATGAAGYAAAGAACAAAGGATAGGCCTAGATGTTGAGGAGGTTAAGAAACATATAACTACTATGGATAAAGGTAAGGCACATATTATTGAGCATTTTCATACACTAGGGAGTCTAGAAAATATGTTGTAATCAGATAACCAACCGACACTCAAACCATTGGACGAGGTTGTTGATATATAATCAATTGCTTATGATAGGGAA
Organism: Picea sitchensis; assembly: GCA_010110895.2. Lineage (NCBI taxonomy): Eukaryota > Viridiplantae > Streptophyta > Pinopsida > Pinales > Pinaceae > Picea > Picea sitchensis. Next base: position 10,353 of record SNQJ01S0124644.1, on the reverse strand, counting down.
AGACAATAACTTGTGTGAATAACATGAAACAATAGGAAACTAACCGTAGACGGTCTTGTATTGGTAACATCAAAAGAAAATTTGTATCATACAAAGAAGGCTTGGGTTAGTGAGTTGTTGGGAGTGGAAATTGTTATGTCACACACCGCGATTGACGAAGAAGGGGAAGAGGAAAGGGAATTAAATTCCATGAAAAAAGAGATAGAATCTCTTTGACATCATGTGGAGTAATATAAAGACACTAATCAATATGTTTTGATTTTAAAGGCATATTTTCTAGAAGAAAATAGTAGGTACAAGCTACTTTAGGATTCTTTTGTTAAGAAGATTGTTGACTGTCATGAAGAAACTTTGTTATGTGGAGTGGCTTATAAATGAATGATGAAATGGAGTGGTAGGATAGTTGAGACTTTAGATCAACTGGATTACATCATAGAAATAAATAAATCATGGGGCCAAGAGGATCATGACAACAAAATTCTTACCAAGGAAAACATTGCTAGGATGCAAGTGGTTATAGAATGATGGGTACAATATGTTATTGAGCCAAAATACAAAATGTAGGAAACATGGACTAAAAGCCTCATATGTTGGGAGAATATTTATGAAGTGATGATTGAGCTTCAACTTCCAAAGTTTGGGTTACCCAAATATTTTTAGGATTTAGAAAAAAAGATGGCTAATTTTAGAACAAGTGATTTAAAGTACGAAAATAATAAAAAAATTACCACCATGGAGCAAATTCAACTAAATAAGTACACAAGAACGAATATTAAAGTGGATGATAGTTTGGAATACTTGAACCTCAAAATTAATAAGTACATGTAGCATAACAAGGAAATTTCAAGAGGATAACAAGATAAAGCTTACACACCGTGTTTTCCTAAATCCCTAGCACTGAATAAATATGAATAAAAAAACTATAAACCATTTATGGTTTTCCATTTCTACTTGTTGGAAACCACAAACAAGTGATTCCCGACCACTATTTAATAGTTATTACCTACCACTACTATGCATTTGTTCCCTTCTATAGCTCTACATTTATTTAATTCTCCCCTACAACATTGCAACGTGTATGACACACATGTCCCGAAATTCTCCCACTTTTGATATACCTTGCAAGGATACAACACCACTTGAATTTACCTATGCTCGTTAGTTTCATCAATTCATATGAAACATTCTACAAGGTGTCAACTTTCTCTAGTATCACCTTTCCATCCTCCACCATGCCCCTAATGAAATTCTACTCAATATCTATATTATTTGTCTTTGCATGAAAGGTTGGGCTCTTGGCCAGATAAATGACATTGTTACTACCATGTTGAACTGTAATAGATCTCTAACATAGCCCTACTTATAAACATAGTTTCATGAGCCAAATGGAATCCTTATAGGCCTGGGCAGTGTTCATATACTCTACATCTACAATGGATAACGAGACGACAACTTGTCTCTTGCTCATCCAATTTACTTCTCCTCCAATCAATTGAAACATGTATCTTCTCATAGATCTCCTTCTATCTATATCTCCTAACCAATCAAAATCCACATAGCCCTATATATCCACTAAGTGTGGGTCCCCTTAAACATCACTATGATAGTATATGGAATATTCAAGAGTACCTTGCAAATACTTGAAGACCATGTTCACTACATCCCAATGTTCACATCCAAGATTAACTATGAATTGACTCAAGACTATCATTGCTTGGGAAATGTCTATTCTATGAAAAACCAGATAATACATAAAAATACCAAGTGCACTAGAATAAGGAACATAAGAAATATCCTCCTTCTCTACAGGTGTTGTAGGACACTACTCAACTGAAATCTTAGTTCCCATAGAAATCAAAACACCCAATGGTTTTCAATATACCATATAAAAGCATTGTAGCATATAGTTTACATACTTACTCTTTCTTAAACAAGCCCTTTTATTCTCTCTATATCTCCATATATCCATTCATACGATACATTTTGTAGCCCCCAAGTACTTCATATGAAATTGTGTTGAAACACGACACTTCAAATCACAAATTGCATCCTTACAGTTACTAAATAATAACATATTGTCAACATATCGAGTGATAACAAGGAAACGATCACTATCTTGTTTGTAATACACATAGTGATCTGATTTAGATCTCAAAAATCCTAATCCCAACAAAAAATAATCAAACTTATTGTACCACATTTTGGGAGACTGTTTGGGATCATATAATGAATTTTTAACTTGAAAACCAATGACACTTTATCTTTTTCATCATGGTGCTCTAGGTGTGTTATACATATCTCCTCCTTCAAGTCACTATGTAGGAATGTTTCTTTTGCATTCATCCATTCTATCTCTAAATTGAAGGATGCTAGTACATATAGTATGAACCTAATAGATGTTCACATATTAATTGGGGAAAAGATATCACCATATTCTATTCCCTCAACTTTGGAATATCCTTTTGCAACAAACCTTTCCTTGTTCTTTTCAACATTTCCATCAAATCCAAACTTGTTTTTGAATGTCCATTTGCATCAGATGCATTTCTATCCAACAGGAAATGGGACTAAATATCGCATATCATTCTTTATAAGTGAAACCATTTCCTCATCCATATCCAATATCCATGACTCTTTGTCTTCCATGTCCATTTCCTCTTTCACAATTCTAATCTCAACAATGTTAAAAGATAAATAAAATATACATCTAAAATCAGACAAACTATAGTTATACCTATCTAGTTCCCTTCCTTGCTGAGTGGACCTCCTTAAAGATTGAGGTGGAGTTTCTTCCTCCTCTTCTAAAATCTTTAAAACCTCCTCCTTATTAGGTCCATCACGAACTTCGTGTCAATTTATCTTAGCTTTCACAATCTTTGGTTGTATCTAAACCACTAACTTCTTCTCATCCTCTTCTAGCTACACAATTATGGGAGAAGACTTAACTTCTTCGAAAATTAATTCCTGCTATACAAAAAAAATTTAGCCATCGGATCTCAAAGATTGTACCCTTTAACACCAATTCCATAGCTAATGAATATACATTTTGCAACATTGTTATCTAACTATGATCACTTCTCTTTAGGAACATGCGCATATTCCTCACAACAAAAAATATGAAGATGTTGAAGTGAGGGATTCTTGATTTTCCATATCTCCACAAGGGTTTTATTCACAATAACTAATGTGGGATATATATTAATCAAGTAACATGCAATAGAAACTATTTCTACCCAAAACATTTTCTCTAAGCCAACTCCACTAAGCATACTCCTAGCTCTCTCCATCAATGTTCTATTCATCAATTTTGCAAATCCATTTTTCTAAGGGGTATATGGTTGTGTTTTTTGTATTTCAATTCCATTCTCCTTACAAAACTTATCAAACTCGATAGAAAAAAACTCAGCGCAATTATTAACCCACAACACCATAGTCTTCCTACCAGTCTAATTTTCCAAGAGATCTTTAAGCTCCTTAAACCAAGTAAAATCCTCATATTTAGTTCCAAAAAATATGCCCATGTCCTTCTAGAATAATCATAAATGAATGACACATAATAAAAATCCTTAGAAAAAAAAAAAAAATTAACTTGACCAAATATATCAAAATGAATTAAGTCCAACAACCTAGAAGATTTATGTGAATAATAGTAAAATTGAACATGGTTATTTTTTCCATAAATGAAATGCTCGCAAAAATCAACTTCAAGAGAACAATCATTCAATCCATCAATACGATTTATTTTTTCAAGGATCGTATGCCCTTCTCACCCATATGGATCAATATTTGGTGCTATAACGTTGTCTTCTCTATAGGTAAATTACTTTCTAAAGAAAGAGCTTGTTTAGGAGGTTTTGATTGTGAGGGAGTATATCCTATAGATATMTCCATTGCAAAAATTAAGGAACTATTACACTCAATAGTGCATGCATCAAGCTAAAACTATGTGCCCACACAAACACCATTAGTGAGTACCATAGCTCCTTGAGCCATCTTACACCCTTTGTTAGAGAAAAAGACCTACACACCCACATAATTAATTATGCTTACTAATATTATGTTTTGTTCTGACCTAGAATGTGAAAAAATCAAATCATCCACTTTACTCTACCATCAGGGAATTTGATCAAGAATCTACCACAACCAACTATACTGAGAGGAGAGCCATCGCCAAGGTATACCATCCCACCATCATATTTCTCATACACTTAAAACCAGTGCTAACTAAAACTTATATGGACAAAATCTTAAGAGTCTATCAACCATGCACTCTAGCTTACACAGGTTGCCAAAGTTGTAGCAAAGACATATCCACCATCCTTTTGAGAAAAAATTTTAGACTCATCATCAAAATCATTATTTTCCTTTTTAATTTTCTTCTTCTCTTCCTCACAGTCCCTTCTAAAATGCCTAATCTTGCCACAATTCCAACATATTTTCTTGGAATTTTGAAGAGACTTATGTCTCCCATGGGATTTGTATCTACCCTTTTCTCTCTTCTTTCCTTTCTCCTTCAATATTCCATGAATAACCAAGGCCTCCTTGGTAGATTCAAAGTATTTCTATCTCACCTCTTTTGAGAGAAAAGCAAGGACAACCTCATCAAGCACCAATATTTTTACAATGCTTCCAATGGCCATCACTAGGTTGTCTCATGAATATGGAAAACAACACAAAATGGTCATACAATGATCCTTGTCATCCATCTTCACTCCAACTAAGATCAACTAGGTGACATAAGTATTAAATGCATTATGGTGCTGAGCTACATAATTTCCATCACCCACACTCAAGGAAAAGAATTTATTTGCAGAAAAAAATTACTAATATATGTACATTCACCTGAATATAAATAATTTTCAATATTTGAGATTATTAATATTATAAACATCCCAATCTATTGTAATTTATATTTATCTAAATTACAAAATTCAAAAATAAAACAATACAACAGACAGAGAAAGAAATAACTTCTTAAGGATAAGACTTTTCATTACATTCAAAAATAAAACAATACAACAGAGAAAGAAATAACTTCATAAGGATAAGACTTGTCATTACATTGTTCTTTTAATTATAGAATTTTCATTATTAAATGATTTTCAAAATTTGTTGCTTTTTCTTTTACTCAAACAAGGGATATACTTTTGATAAATATACTAAAAAAATAGATATGTTTTCTATAAATATCAAGGATAGAATCAAATAATTATTTCCAGAAATTGGTATATTTGTACCCGGAAATAGATATGTTTTTGAAAAATATCAAGGATAGAATCAAACAATTATTTCCAAAAATTGATACAATTGTACCCAGAAATAGATAGACTTTTGATAAATATCAAGGATAGAATCAAATAATTATTTCGTGAAACTGGGACAATTGTACCCATAAATATCAATGCTTTTGATAAATTTCAAGGATAGAATCAAATAATTATTTCAGAAATTGGTACAATTGTACCTAGAAATAGATATGCTTTTGATAAATATAGGATAGAATCAAATAATTATTTCCAGAAATTGGTACAATTGTACCCACATCTACTGATAAGGATAGAAGGGGAGAAAAGTATCACATTATTTTCATTTTTGAATTTGAGTGATCAATAAACAACCAGCTGTAAAGAACTTATTATAATACCTAAAATATGTGAAACCATTAATATTATAAATAAACAAATATGAATATCAAAATGTAAAAGACATTCTTTCAAGGATAAGAGTTATCATCACACAGTCCACTTCCTTCCATTATAGTTATGTGGTAGGATAAAGATTCTATGAAATGAAGATTTTTTCCGGGGATATTTGCCCAAAATCATACTACTACCCGAAATCTAGCGAGAAATTGTTGGATTCATAGATTTAAGTGATTATTTCTGTAAAATCTAAGTGCCCTAAGAGTTTTTTAGCATGTTGAATCGATTTCTGCAATAAAAACTAGATTCTAAACAACAAAAAACAATGATTCTTGTAAATTTATTCTGAATTCTGGCTAGAAATGGTTCATTTCATAGAACAGCTAGCCAAAGCCTTATAGTTATCAATATGTATTGTGTTGCAAAACATTTACTCAAGTTTTATTGATAAATAAAAACTATATGCATCAATTTCCTTACCATTTGTTGCATTTACTTAAACAATATATATATATATATATATATATATAATGATACAATAAATGTTCTGTAATATATATATACAATTATATTAATAATGTAATATAGAAAGGAAAGAGAAATACCACACTATTTTCATTTTTTAATTTGAGTTATCAATATATATAATTAGTGATAAAACATTTAATACAATATTTAAATAATACTTATTCTAGAATATCTGAAATAAATTCAAACTATGAAAATAATAAAAAAAATAACCTTCAAAAATAAGAATTGTAATCATATTGTTCCTTTCATTGAAATAATTACTATTATAAATAAATAAATATAAACATGTCAAACAGGAGATATGCTTTTGATAAATATGGATTTGAAGGATTTAAACTTGTGACCTCTTAAGAGGAAACACATGTTCTTAACCATTAGGCCCACTCAAGTTGTATATATAATGTACTAACCATTAATAATGTACTAACATTTACCAATAAAATATAGAAAGGAGAGAGAAATACCACACTAGTTTCATTCTTTAATTTGAGTCATCAATATATATGTTTAATAATAAAACATTTATTTCAATATTTCAATAATACTTATTCTAAAATATCTGAAATAATTAATATGATAAATAAATAAATATAAATCTCTCACATGTAACTTCTCCTTATTAGATATAAATAAATTCAAACAATAAAAATAATAAAAAAAATAACCTTAAAAATAAGAATTGTAATTACATTATTATTTTCATGGAAATAATTACTATTATAAATAGCCTTGGATGGGGTGACATGCATCGAGGGCGAGGGATGTGGCGATGAGGTGAGGGAGGCCATTTATATCGGCCCTCACCACACACTCTGTGATTTATGAGTCACATTTTCTCCGTCAGCCTCCGTTCTCCGATGAGGCCTTGCACGAGCGATCACAGTCTGGTTAGCCAAAGCATTAAGATCATGGATTTAATGGCTATAACCATGATTTATTCCTCCACCTGCCTTACCGGGAGTTCTAATGTGCCCTCGAAGCCTCCCGAACAACGGGGCTGCAACAGAGTTCTCGGCGAATTGGCACTGAACTTTTCTCTAGCCATGCCGAGGGTGAGAGGGAGGCCCTGTAGGGGAGCCAGCTGGTATGCAGTCGACTCCAGAAGGAAGAGACATTAGAATTTTAAATGCGCGATGACCCTAGCTAGGCAGAGGCGACGCCGGGCGATTACAACCGCAAGCTCACCCCCCGGAACCATTGTGGAAGAAGATCTGAGCATTGAGCTCCCACCGGATTTCTCAGAGAGCAAGATGTTCANTTAGAATTTTAAATGCGCGATGACCCTAGCTAGGCAGAGGCGACGCCGGGCGATTACAACCGCAAGCTCACCCCCCGGAACCATTGTGGAAGAAGATCTGAGCATTGAGCTCCCACCGGATTTCTCAGAGAGCAAGATGTTCATAGTTCCTGACAATTCGGACCCCCCAACTTGTTTTTTCGACTCAGAGGCACTGCCCCGCGCAAAAACCACCTCAGACCCTTGTGCAACACCCTGTTTAATCGAGGAGGAGCCACAGGTAGATACCAAGGATTTGCAGGCAAACAAGGAACCGCTGGGACGACTGGAAACGGATGACAAGTCGCAGACGCCACCCTCGCCACCTCTCTTGCACCCAGAGCATCTGCAACTAATTTTTGAAGTACGAAGCCTAGTCGACGATCAGATTTTCCGAGCAGTCTGCGTTAGCCAACGCCTGGACATGATCTATGCAGCCTACTCCAGCACCACTCCTAAGCGCCAATGCCCAACTTGTGCACATCCATTTGTCAT
>SNQJ01S0124643.1:10685-26172 GCA_010110895.2 Picea sitchensis | reverse complement strand
ACGTGGCAGGTGTTGAGTGGTAGACATGTGGATGAATTAGCGTCCAACACGTGGCATATTTGTGGTGAATGGATTGGTGACACGTGGCCCAAGCAAGGGCTGCCACGTGTCACTTGGGCAATGGTTAAAATTTGTGTAGTTGGCAGGACTCGACCCCACGACCTCCGAGTAGGGGTATAGCTTTGGGAAGGGCCGCCCAACCTGTGCACCCACCATTGTTTCTTAACATATATATGGTTTTAAAATTATTTGAATTTGCAATGTGTTATGGTTGGGCACGGTCCGGGCCGGGGCTAAGCCCCGGCCCCCAGTCACATGGAGTACCATACGACCTCGATCGTGCACGCGCGCATTTCAAACAAATTAAAAGCTCGCGCGCCTGGACACATGGGCTTTACCATATGACTTGGTTTTAAAACTTAGCCCCTTTTTATGCGCGGTCATATGGCCATATGTCCAACGGTTTGGCGGTTAGGGGCTAGGTTCCCTAACCGTCCTACAGTTTGTGCAGTTTTTCGATTATGCGCCCGGTGCTAGGTTTTAGCATGGAAATGAGCGCGTGTGCTAGGTTGGACACGCAGAGGTGCATTTTGGCAATCCAGAGACAACAAGTTTGAAGGGGAACTTCCAGGAAGCCTATCTTCTTCAATTTTTTGGTCAAATCAGGTGCCAAAAAAGCCCAACTAGGGGTTTAGGGACATTCTGAAGCCATTGGAGCCATCTATTTGGAATTTTGAGCATTGTAAAGCACATATTTTAGCACTTTGAGAAAATAATATAAAAGATCCATTGGAAGCTGGACCAGGAGATGTAGCCCAAAAGAGGGGTCAACTCCTTTATCATTTGCTATGTTATGTGTTTACTATTCATTGTTATTTTCTGCTTATTATCTGCATCTTGAATGTGTAATTTCTATAAAAATTGTGTTTTCAAATTGATCCCTTTTGCATAAGCACACTTGAATTAAATCTTGCAAATAATTTCAAGAATGCAAGCCTTTATCATTTTCAGATCAGTTATAAAGACTATTGGGATAGCATGTGAATTGAACAGTCTGAAAGAAAATCATAAATCTATTGAATTAACAAAGGAGAGGGGAGTTCCAACAGTTAGCAACATGAGAAGAGAAGGTTAACCTCTAGATTTGCAACATAGAAGAAGAGAGTGAATACCATCTCATGCTTAGGGAAGTTTGACATTGTCTGGCAATATGATCATACTAATCTGAATATTATGAATTGTGGAGAGACTAAGACCTGTAGATTGTAATCCACTGGTTGAGATGGCATATTATTCAACAAAGAGTTAGATTCTATCAATTTTCATCTATTTCCAATTATTTATATTATTAATTTTTTCATATTTAGTTGTGTAGCATCTGCACACTATGACTTCTTAAGTAAGCTACTTCCGTAGTTGTTGCACTCTAACAATGTCGATACAGTTCTATAGTCATGTTAAAAAATTACAAATCAGAGCTAATTCTCTCTTTAGAGTTGGGTTCCATGAGATCAATTCTTGCGCAACCGTGGCAACAAAGAGAACTAAGAGAGGGTCGTTTCAGTTTGCATTTGTTGAGAGACAAGAGGTGGGAGGTATTGATGAAAGAAAGGCCTATGAATGGTAGTCTAGTTGAGGACTATGAGAAAAATCCTAAGGATGTTGCCACAAAGATAGGTAGGTCGAGGAGATGTAAGGAATTGGGAATTGGAGAAATTGAGAAGGAGATTCAAAGAGTTAGAGAAAAAATGAATTGGAGTTGTTGGAGTTGCAATAGATTTAGAATCAAAAGATGAGATGGAGGAAGAATGAAATGTTGATGAAAAATACCTAGTCTAGCGTTTTATCTCATTTCTAAAGGATAGAGGTAATGCAAGGGTGGAATTTTCTTGCTAAAATAGAAGTATGGAAGTAGAGACTCTCGTAGATTGGATAGGAGAAGTTGAGAGATACTTTGAGTATGAGAATGTCTAAGAACCCAATAGAGTACATTTTGCAATAAAAAATTTGAAAGGGCATGCTGAACTCTAGTGGGATGTTGTGCAGAAAGATAGAGTAGGCAAGAAATGAGAGAAGATAAAAAAACATGGAAGAAAATGGTGAGTAATATCAAGGAGAAGCTTTTTTAGGGTCTTAACCTCCCTAACCCCATAAGTATATATATTATTATGTATTGACATGTATGAAGGCCATCATTAGTAAATAAGGCCTATGTAGTAGTGTGAAAACAATTATTGTAAGAAGGGTTATTAGAAGGTTCCGCCTACTAGAAAGTTCTTTCTCTAGAATGTTCTTAAGGGATAGAAAGTATTATACAAAGATATAGAAGCATTTGTAAAATGTGTCTTGAAAATAATTTATGATCTGAGCTCTGCTCTGGTGGAGGTTTCCCCCTTGAAGAGGAAAGCGAACATTGTTTCCATATCAATAAAATGTATCATATTTTTCTCATATTGTTCTTTATGCTAAATATTTGAGTAATATTTGTTATTTATGCTCTGAATATTTCTACTTGGTACATCACAAGTGGTATCATAGCACTTTACCAACATCATTTTTAGAGAATTGTTTTTTCAAGCTAGAGACGTGTTTCAACGTCTATAAATAACACAAAGATATGTTGTTAAGTGGGTAAACTTGTTCTTGGGAAAGCATACATGTATGAACTTCTAGAGGTTTCAACTGGTTGGAAACCCTTGTAACCTTTGTTGGTACCCCTTTGAGTAGTACCGCATCATGAAACACATGTATACATAATTCCCTTCCACGTACCCTTGGATATATTGGAAGTCCTATAGGTGTTTTGAAACCAACCTTAGATCAACCACTCGACTTCTTGAATACTATAGTGGCACCAAGAACATCACTCAAGAAGACTACTCTCACGTACATGGGAAATCAAGTAGTACGGCTAAGGGTACAATTGAACCTCCTTAGTTAGGGCCCTGAGATATTGGGCCAAGTACTACTATTGGATCCCACAAGTATATCAAAGAGCTATAACACATGACACTCCTTTGTCCCTAGGAATCTTGCAACCATAGTAATTGTTGTTAGTCCATAAAAAAATATGAAACAAGGGGCTCTATTGAAATTTGAATCACTGGAAACAATGCTTCCTACTTCCAGTTTGGGAAATTCCTACATAATCTTCAATATTTAGAATTTGAGCATTATGTTAGCGTAGTATTTCCTAGTTCGGAGTATAAATCTATAGAAGTAAAAAAAATGAGTATAAAGTGGATCCACCAACACCCTTATTTGGGACCTATCTCAATAGAATCCCGACATTGTGACGATCACAGTGGTACCCCTCTTTCATAAGCATTTTTTATGTGGACCCACTTTCCCTATTATTAATTTACTATCTCAACAACTTTAGAAAGTTGCACTGATCACATTCCTACCACTCTCTAGTAAGTAATTTTGTGTGGAACTGCTATCCCATCTCCCTAGCAACCCCTTCCTCCCATTCAATTTTTTCTTGTGCACTCCCTCCATATGGCCACCCAAAACCAAGAACTTGATCGATGCATTGTGAATGTGGAACAATTGTGTGAAGCCTTGGACACTGTTAGCACCATGATTTTCATAGCTAGAGTTAGAGGTTTGTCCAAAGTTTTCAAAGTCATGACATGATCTTGGGAAAATCAAGGAATTCCTAGATGAGTCATAGGTTAGGGTGAATATCATGTCAAAAGGTATTATGGTTCATCATCACTTTTCATAAGGTTAGAAAAGGAAAAATCATGACACCCCATGTCATCCATATCGTTGCAAACTTCAAAAGAATACTCGTTGTGCAAGCTCGTTGCGCAAAGGATTTTGCTTCTTTCATTTGTTGCGCATTGTGCAAAGGATTTTGTCGCTCAGAGGATGTTGTCGTGTAGAAGATGTTGTCGCGCAGAAGATGTCATCACGCAGAGGATGATGTCGTGCATAGGATGCATTTGCGTAGAAGATGTCGTCGCGCAGAATATGTTTTCGCGCAGAGGATGATGTCGTGCAGAGGATGTTGTCGTGCAGAGGATGTTGTCGTGCAAATGATGCTTTCGCACATAGGATGTTGTCAAGCAGATGATGCTTTCACGTAGAGAATGATTTCGCGCATAGGATGTTGTCATGGAGAGGATGATTTCGCGCATAGGATGTTGTCGCGCAGAGGATGTTGTCGTGCAGAGGAAGCTATCGCGCATATGATGTTACCATGCAAAGGATGTTGTTGTGCAAAGGATGCTTTCACGCAAAGGATGCTTTCGCGCATAGGATGTTGTCGTGCAGAGGATGATTTCGTGTACATGATGCTTTCACACATAGGATGTTGTCACGCAGAGGATGCTTTCATGCAAAGGATGTTGTCACGCAGAGGATGTTGTCACGCAGAGGATGCTGTCGTGCAAAGGATGCTTTCACGCAGAGGATGATTTCACGCATATGATGTTGTCGTGCAGGGGATGTTTTCACGCAGGGGATGTTTTCATGCAGGGGATGTTTTTGCATAGAGGATGTTGTCGCGCAAAGGATTTTCCCGCGCACATGCTACATGGCATGCTGCATAAATGATTGGTTTAGTGGTCAACTTCAAGATCAATTTTTGAACAACTGAAGAGGAATTTTGAAACTCCCCGAGAGGGTTTTGTCGAGGACAAACCAAATAATAAAATCCTCTCTCAAATTTTCAAAATGTGTCACCGATTGGGAGATTCGAATGAATGTTTGAGCCCTATTTTTCAGTTTTCATGATTTCCTGTCCGAGACATGTTCTTGTGACACATATTCCGGCTAGATGGAGACGAATTGCAAGAAACCGAGAGAGGTTTTTCTTTATAACGAGCTTACGTACAAATATCTCTCAGTTTTGAAAAATGTAAATTTCTTCGGGAGATATGATGCCATCTTTGAAACCTATTTTACGGTTTGCTGCGCCATCTGCTGTGTTTTTGTTGTAGGTTACTGTTGCGTAGCAGACTTGTTGTGCAAGGGTGACAGAGTGTCCAACAGTGCACATGATGACTCATCACAACCATATGGTCAAATTTTGATCATGATCAATGATTGTAAATAATATTTCGGTTACAATTATGATTTGGCAAAGTCAGGTTGTCTATCTTTAGTAAATCCGTTGAAGTTATTGTTCTCTTTCAAAGAAATGGGATCCATGATTCTAGGAGGGAGTAGTTTGACCCTAGCAGCCAAGGGTGACATTAGTTTTCTATATATGGGGATCATTGTCATGTAAACGGGGTTGGGACTGGCTGGAGAGAGGCTTTCCTTTGTAGCTGGAAAACTCTGTAATGTTTCATGAATTTTAATACAAGAAAAGAATGTTTTGATAACATAGATTCATCACGATGTCCCCTTTCAATGTGTTTTCCCCAGTTCACATTCATTTCACTTATGTTCTTTCTTTTAAGCATAGCTAAGAGTAAATGATCAAAATTCATCCTTAATAGATGCTCCCTTCATATAGTTAATGTTGGTGTCATGTTTTAATGATTGCAGGTCCAAAATTCACCCTTTGTTAGGTGCTCTGTTAATTGTAGTCATCATTTATGTTATTTCTTCTAAAGTTGCAACTGAGAATTCATCCTTATTAGATGCTCTCATTCATAATGGGATTTTCTTATTTCCATCTTGTCATCATCTGAATACTATTTATTGTTGAAAAGGTGTGCTTATTTTGCCTCTGTTCCCTCAGGAATATGCAGCTGTGTCAATCTTCACATATATCTCAGAAGTTGACTCCATTGCCCAATGGTTTATTCCTCAAGCTTGTCCTACCAACCCTTTTAAAACAAAAACAAACCTATCCTATTGCAGAATCTGACCTCTATGCATTTATTGATGAATCCTTTGAATTATTATCAATCATTAGATGTCTGAGAGATCCCTCTCTAGTTGTATAGGTCATAATACAATCTAAAGTTGGTTGAAACAGTTACCTAGGGGTTTTCTTTGATACAACCCAAAGAATTTTTCGAGTGCTAACATTTTGGCACCGTTGCCGAGGACGATTGTTGTTATTTTCCTCAAGAAGAATGACATTTTTTTAGTTCTAAGGTCTAAGAGCAACATACACTTAGGCACATATTGGTTGTATTTCTGCTCTGGCAACTCCACACATCAGAAAATTAGTTTGAAGGTGATTCCATTGGCATAAGAATCCAGAGCTAAAGTTTTCATGGCGAATTCATTGTTTACAGAACTCGAGGTATGAAGGGTTTCTAGGCTTCAGAATGGCAAGCTTGGCTTTTGATCCAGGTACTTCATCAAACAGAACAACAAGGTTGGTGGAAAATCTTGTTTCTCTTCAAAATTTCAGAAATTGGATTGATATGTCTCCTAAGCATTATTGGTGTGGAGATATTCGTTCTTCATTATTATCTTATTTGGATTCCTGTCATATCTTTAGTCAAGAAGATAAATTAGAATGTTTACAGGAGCTTATTATGGAACTTGAGATAGAACAAGAAGCACAATGGATATGCCAAGATTCATCTCCTTTTGAATTTTTTTTTGACCAAGAACAAGAACAATATGAATTAAAGACAGATGAAGCACTATTAACTCATTCAGAACAGTATAAAAGAGGGTATGAGGCTTCCATGTCTCACTGTTACAAGCATTATGATCTCAGGCCTGAGGTTAGTAGTCCAAAGTTCATCCTGCCAATACAAAATGGATCTTCAGTCAAAAAACAGTCCTCAAGTCGAAATAAATATGTTGTTCAATTTTTTTTTTATGACATGGACAATGTAAACAGTCAGAAAGAACCATTTAAAGATGATCTCATTGTTGATCATAAAGAAGTGATGGTTGTTTCTTCTCTCAAAGATCTTTTTGCAGTTCTGCTGAAATCTTCAATCGAAATGAGCTATGTAATGTTTGAACATGAGGACAGTTTCAAATGGTGGGATAACTTGTCATATTTTAGTTTTGACTTTATGATTGGAGGAGCTGAAAGCAAGTTGCAGTCAATAAACCATTTTCTTGACTGGATTCATTGTAAATATGGGATTACTTGATTTGGAATTTGTGCTTAGTAAATTAGGGTAGGTAGGAGTATGAATAAACTTGGTTCTACGAGCATTTCTTTCAGTAATCTACATTTTTCATTTTCGGCTTAGTTTACAGATTTCAGTTTGGGGTATACACAATTTTGGGTTTTCAGCGGATACAGGTGACAGGTCAGAGAAGATTTTTCAATGGTTCGGGAACATCCCAATGGATAGGCATAGGGTCTACGAGGTCTTTCCTATCTCACTCGGAGGATAGAATCTCCATTGGAGCCAATTGTTAGCACCATGATTTTCATAGCTAGAGTTAGAGGTTTGTCCAAAGTTTTCAAAGTCATGACATGATCTTTGGAAAATCAAGGAATTCCTAGATGAGTCATAGGTTAGGGTGAATATCATGTCAAAATGTATTATGGTTCATCATCACCTTTCATAAGGTTAGAAAAGAAACAATCATGACACCCCATGTCATCTGTATCGTTGCAAACTTCAAAAGAATACTCGTTGTGCAAGTTCGTTGCGCAAAGGCTTTTGCTGCTTTCATTTGTTACGCGTTGCACAGAGGAAGATGTTGCACAGAAGATGTCGTCACGTAGAAGATGTCATCACGTAGAAGATGTCGTCACGTAGAAGATGTCGTCGCGCAGAGGATGTTGTTACGCAGAAGATGCAATCACGTAGAGGAGGTTGTCGCATAGAAGATGTCGTCGCACAGAGGATGTTGTCACGCAGAGGATGTTGTCATGCGGAGGATGTTGTTGCGCAAAGGATGCTTTCGCGCATAGGATGTTGTCGAGCAGAGGATGATTTCATGTAGAGGATGATTTCGTGCATAGGATGTTGTCATGGACAGGATGCTTTCACGCATAGGATGTTGTGGTGCAGAGGATGCTGTCGTGCAAAGGATGTTTTCACGCAAAGGATGTTGTTGCGCAGAGGATGCTTTCGCGCAAAGGATGCTTTCACGCATAGGATGTTGTCGCGCAGAGGATTATTTCGCGCAAAGGATGTTGTCGCGCAGAGGATGTTGTCGCGCAAATGATGTTGTTGCGTAAATGATGTTTTCGTGCATAGGATTCTTTCGCGCATAGGATGTTGTCGCGCATATGATGTTTTTGCACAGGGGATGTTTTCGCGCAGAGGATGTTTTCGCACATAGGATTTTCCTACGCACATGCTACATGGCGCGCTGCGTAAATGACTGGTTTAGTGGTCAACTTAAAGATCAATTTTTGACCAACTGGAGAGGAATTTTGAAAATCCTCGAGAGGAGTTTGTCGAGGACAAAACAAATAATAAAAACCTCTCTCAGATTTGCAAAATGTGTCATGGATTGGGAGATTCAAATGAATCTTTGAGCCCTATTTTTCAATTTTCATGATTTCCTGTCTGAGACATGTTCTTGTTACACATATTCTGACCATATGGAGACGAATTTCAAGAAATCGAGAGAGGTTTTCTTTATAAATCTCTTAACTACAAAAACCTCTCTCAGTTTTGAAAAATGTAATTTTATTCGGGAGATATGATGTCATATTTGAAACCTAGTTTACCAGGCTGCTGCGCCATCTACTGCATTTTTGTTGTAGGTTACTGTTGCGTAGCAGACTTGCTATGCAAGGGTGACAGAGTGTCCAACAGTGCACATGATAACTCATCACAACCATATGGTCAAATTTTGATCATGATCAATGATTGTAAAGAATATTTCGGTTACGATTATGATTTGGCAAAGTTGGGTTGTCTATTTTTAGTAAATCCGTTGAAGTTAGTGTTCTCTTTCAAAGAAATGGGATCCATGATTCTAGGAGGGAGTAGTTCGACCCTAGCAACCAAGGGTGACATTAGTTTTCTATATATGGGGATCATTTTCATGTAAACGGGGTTGGGACTGGCTAGAGAGAGGCTTTCCTTTGTAGCTGGAAAACTCTGTAATGTTTCATGAATTTTAATACAAGCAAATAATGTTTTGATAGCAAAGATTCATTACGGTGTCCCCTTTCAGTGTGTTTTCCCCAGTTCACATTCATTTCACTTATGTTCTTTCTTCTAAACATAGCTAAGAGTAAATGATTGGAATTCATCCTTAATAGATGCTCCCTTCATATAGTTAATGCCGGTGTCATGTTTCAATGATTGCATGTCCATAATTCACCCTTTGTTAGGTGCTATGTTCATTGTAGTCATCATTTATCTCATTTCTTCTAAACTTGCAATTGAGAATTCATCCTTATTAGATGCTCTCATTCGTAATGGGATTTTCTTATTTTTGTCTTGCCATCATTTGAATACTATTTATTGTTGAAAATGTGTGCTTATTTTGCCTATGTTCCCTCAGGAATACGTAGTTGTGTCAATCTTCACATATATCTTAGAAGTTGACTCCATTGCCCAATGGTTTCTTCCTCAATCTTGTCCTACCAACCCTTTTAAAGAAAAAACAAACCTGTCCTATTGCAGAATTTGACCTCTGTGCATTTATCGATGAATCCTTTGAATTATTACTAGTCATTAGACGTCTGAGAGAGCCCTATCTGGTTGTATAGGTCAGAATACAATCTAAAGTTGGTTTAAACAGTTACCTCAGGGTCTTCTTTGATATAGCCCAAAGAAATTTCCGAGTGCTAACAGACATGAAACTCATGAAATCTCAAGATGATACCGATAAAAACTTTTCTACAGTTAATGACCAACTTGCTACACTTACTACCAAGCTCAACGCACTAGATGACATGAAGGAAAACCTCTCTATATTTCTTCAAAAATCTGTGAATGCTAACTACCCAAAACATCCCTTACACCAAGGAGTTGAATCCTCCCACTCCATGGGGCATCACTCTAACACCCTTGTTCATGATCTGAACCTTCCTAAAGTGGATGTGAATAAATTATTTGATGGCTTAGACCCCATTGCCTCGATCACTCAAATGGAACACTATTTTTCACTGCATGGCATCATTGATGGCTTAATGAAACTTCATGTTGGTGTATTATATTTATATCCCGAACATTGGCAATGGTGGCAATGGTGTAAGAATTCACATAGAGGTTATATTTCCTGGAATCAATTTTTTGCAGATCTTTATGAATGCTTTGACACTAATACTCATCATTTGGGATGCCTAACCAATATTAAATAGTCAAGTACAGTTGAATATTACATCTCTGAATTTGAGAAACTGAATTTTCATGTAGAAGGCATGGCAGATACCTTCTTCAAAGAATGTTTTTATTAACGGTCTCAAGGAATAAATCTATGCTCATGTCTTAATGGTTCTCCATACCACTTGGCTCAAAGCCACTCACCAAGATAGGGAAGCACAACAGGTGGTTACTACTCAAATAAAAAAAACCCATCATTTACTCCCTTTCCCTCTCCCACACATCCTTCTCTTCTCTCTCCTCCTCTTAATATCCAAAAATTAACAAGGGATGAAATAGTTGAACATCAACTTAAAGGCCTTTGTTACAATTGTGATGAAAAATAATTTCCTGGGAACAAATGTAAGGAACAAAAACTTTTTATGGCCATTTTCGAAGACATTTTAGAAGATGATGGTGATGCTCTCCCTCAAGAACCTTTTCTTCAACGAGATGATGAAATTCCACCTTCTGATCAAAACCTCATGGAACCCCAAATATGCCTCCACGCCTTAAATGGTATTTCAGCTCCCTAAATGATTAAATTAATTGGCTATATCAAGCATCGTAAATTCATTGTCTTAATTGACAACAACAACACCCATAATTGTATTCATTGTCGAGTCGCCCAAGAGACACATTGCTATATTCATGTAGTGAAGAAATTTCATATCATAATTGCTAATGGAGACTCCATGATGTGTGAGGGTCACTATGAAAATGTGTGCATTTAAATTGTGGAGATTATTCTTTGAAATCCCACATGTTTGTCATTGAAATGGGTGGTTGTGACATTATTTTGGGTGTTGAATGGTTGCGCACATTGAGTCTCATCACCATGGATTTATAGCAATTATACATGAGCTTCTAATAGGTTGGGAACCATTACACTCTCCACAAAATCACTATAGGTTCTTCAAAGATTTCCATCTCACATCGTATGGAAAAAATCTTCAAAAAATTCCATTCTGGCTTTATCACCCAGTTCAATGTTATTCAAGCCTTTGAGACCCCTTCCCAACCCTTTCATTCTAACTGTTAGTACCATTTTTTTTCCTATCAAAGAAATGAGGATGACTAAAATTATAAGGATGAGATCAGATGAGTTAGTAGGAGAAATTTGAGCTTCTAGAGCCTTTGCACAACCTAGAGTCAAATGTTCCTAAGGTGGCTTGAAGAAAACAACCGAAAATCCACGCCCTTGTGTGTATAAGGAACAAATTAAGCCTTCAAGACTTGTTGCAGTCCAAAAGGGGCTTGTTGCAGTCCAAAAGTAGCTTAAGAGAAAATAAACCAAGAGCTTATCATGAGACTGTGACCTAAAGCAACAACATTTTGGGATTTTTTTGGATCCCGGGCCATCGACGACTTAGATCATGTTGCGTGCCCAACTTGTTAAATCAACAGTCCTCATATTTCCCCTTGTGAACTAACTCTCAAATTCTTCGATGGGTGCACCACTGACGAAAGGACTAGATTTGATAGGCACTATCAATTGTGCCCTCGAAAGGATCAACAATCTTGATTTTCTCTTGAATGTTAAAGTCTCCCGGTCGAGGGTCACATCAACATGCCAACGAGATACTGTCAGAGCCAATAAGAGAATACCACATGGACATGTGAAACCCATGATATGCATAGGTAAAAATTATCAAATCTGGGTGACACCTGTCCTGCTCCCATTCCACGTCAGTATCACCGTGGGCCAATAGAAAGTTGTCACGTGTCCAAGATGGCGTCAACATTAAGAGCTTTTCCTTAGACATTTTTTGTGTTTGAGGTGGGGAAATATCGATGACTCTCATTCCTATTTCTTCTGATGGATCAACGATCGTCGTAGTTCTTGATTTGGAGTCCCTTTCAAGCCTGATCCTTCAACACTTTGAATGGGAAGCTTCAATCAATGGTCCATTTCCGATCCTATTGTTACACATTATTTTGGTCACCTTGTGATCAACTGACGATATATGTATGAATTAACTCTATTCTTTGAAGCTACTGAAGAAATGAGACTTTCTCCATGAGAAACTGAATCATCTTTATTTTCTTAAAAACCTTTTCAAAGGAGATTGTTGCGCCCTGCTAAATGATTGGGGTGTGACGATGCTTGATCGTCGCATGTTGCACCAAAAGTGGACTATGGTGTCGACACTAGCGAGGATCAAACGACGTTTAAACGACATGTCATTTATCCCTTATCGAACTAGTTTATATCACGATGAAATATAAGGATAAGCTTGTATTCTGCTGTGTTTTGTTCTAATTTCTTTTTGAAGTTAGGGAGATCAGTTTGTGTCTGCACTTACTGATTTTTCTGATAACACCTATATGTGGCACCAAATTGACGGATCTCATCAAATTGAAAAACAATTAATGACAAATATCAACAAGAAGATCGTCGTCGAAAAAAATAAAAGCAAAGTTCCCGACGCAAGTTGTCGCGGTGCCGACGATGACATCATCGTTAGCGAAATGTAGAAGATATGACTGTTGGTTGTGGAACTTGATTATCTTTCTGATTCAAAGGTATTTGTTTTCAGTTGTGTTTATACCCCATGAAGACTGTACACCCCTCCATGTGGAAGGGTTGCAAGGGGGGCTTTCCCCCCTTGCGGGGTCTCGGGGCAAGCTAGCCCCCGAAGAAAAAATTGCCTTGTAAATGTATATTGTAATTTTAGAGTAAATATGGACCCTTCACTATAAGGTTGCAGATATGACGGTAGAAGTTATGTTAGGGTTTTTTTCCCTAGAAGGAAACCCTATTTTTTGAGGGAATTGTATTGCGGCTATGTATCACTGTGAATATTGTATTCTGAGAGAGGAGTCTGTGAGAGAAATAAGAGGAAGTTACAATGAGTGTGTTGTAGCCCTTCATTTTGTTGGATAATAAAAAGGAAGGACTTGGCAATTTTGGTGGATGTATCCCACACTGGGTGAACCATGTATATCTGTGTCTCTATTGTATTGTGTATCTTCTATGTTTTATTTCCACATTTTATTTTATTTTATTCCTCCATAATCCTATTTTTCTAACAGCTGGTATTAGAGAGATTTGTAACTTGCAGGAAAAGAGGGATATCGGTTTGAGTGGGAGCAATGGAGGAAGATGGAAAGTTCAGGGTTGAGAAATTTAACGGCCAAAACTACTATTTATTGAAGATGCAAATGGAAGATTATTTATATCAGAAGGATCTATTCCTACCATTAGGTGGAATAACAAAGAAGCCGACGACCATGAAGGACAAATAATGGGAGGTTCTTGACAGAAAGGCACTAGGAACGATACGGTTGAGCTTGAAAGCATCAGTGGATTTCAATATTTTGAAAAAAAAGACAACGAAGGAGATGATGGACGCATTGGCTAAACTGTATGAAAAACCCTCGATGTTCAATAAGGTATTTCTAATGAAGAGATTATTTAATATGAAGATGTCAGAAGGTGGGTCTGTTGCAGATCATTTAAATGAATTTAATACGGTTACTAATGAGCTAATTTCTGTAAAAGTGGACTTTGATGATGAGGTTAGGGCTCTTCTAATCTTGTGCTCATTGCCAGAAAGTTGGAATGGTTTGGTCACAGTTGTAAGTAACTATGTCTCTGGTTCAAACACTTTAAAATTTGATGATGTTGTTGGTGTTATCCTTAGTGAGGAAATGCGACGGAAAATCACAGGTGAGACATCAAGTAATGCATTAAACATGGAGAACATGGGAAGACAAAATGATAGAGGAAATGGCTCAGGGAACCGCTGATCCAGGGGATCAAAATATGCTCAAAAATAAAAGTGCTCGGAATTTCTTCAAAACAGAATTGTGTCTAGGCCTCTTCCTCACGATCCCAATGCAACTTGAACGAGTTCAAAAAAACATCATATGAGTGAGATATCATGTTCTGTTCGCTTTGCCAAACATGAAATTTTTTGTTGACTGTATAATCCATACACTCTGTATAGTGTTGACGTGGCATGGCAATATTGCTCACGTGGCATGTCTGTATTGACACGTGTTAGAGGTCGACGTGGTAGATGATTGGATTGTGAGTTGGACCTATCAGATTGAGACACGTGGCATTTATGTGGACCAATGAATGGTGCCACGTGGCCCAGACATGCACTGCCAGGTGGCACACCCTCCAATGCATAAAATTTGGTTTGTTGTTCGCGAGGGTCGAACCCATGACCTCTGGGGACAGGTGGAATGACTTGCCAGGGGTCAGGTTACCAACCCACCCACACGATGTTTCTTACCACTATATGGTTGCGACATTTTTTAAGTTGAAACCTTTGCTATGGCGACCGGGGTCCGGGCCGGGGCTTATCCCCAACACTTAGTTATATGCTTCCACCTACCATACGACCATACCACTGCGGGCGTGGGGTTGCAACGTACACTAACCAATAGATCTATCACTTGTCAAATGATCTGTCGACTTTTAGCAACGCGTGTTCAAACTTGCCAGCGAACCGAGATTAGCGCCTAGGGTCCGACCACATGGGGGGCATATGCCTAGGACCTCCACTGGGAAAAGGGGCCAACGCACTAACAATGTGATATTTTTCTAGAATTTGTGGGATGGTGCACGTGATGGGTTTTTGGCATGGGAAACGCCCAAGAGCTAGGTTCAGTCAGTCTGGGTGCATTTTGGTGAGCATAGACAACAAAGAATTGGGAGAAACTTTCAGAGAGTGATTCCAACTCAGTTTTTGGCCAAACCAGGTGCAATAAGAACCTACCTAAGGTTTTTTGGATTCAAGAGCCATTGAAGCCATTCATTTCTCATTTTGAACATTGTAAAGCACTGATTTTGACACTTTGAGCATTAATGAAAATGATCCATTGGAAGTTGGGCCAAGAGATGTATCCAAAGAGAGGGGTGAACTCCTTTATCATTTTGTTGTGTTAATGTGTGTGTTTTGATGGCTGTTTATGATTTTTTGTGCTACTCATGATTAATTAGAAAAGAAAACTCATTAATCTTTATGTGTTTGTAACTTGATCATATTACCCAAGCACATACCATTTCACTTGTAATTTTAAAGAGATTCAAGCCTTTACATTTTTAGATCAAGTTGGTATCAAAGCATAGGTTTCTGAAGGTTTGATTGTTTGCGAGTGTTTTTTTTCTGATGCTTACAAGGCTGAAGCTCACAAGAGGAGAAGGTCAACTTGTAGATCCAAGTTCTCAACTGTCAAGAAGGAGAACAACACAATCACCTCAAGCTTCAAGGAGATATTCACCAAGTATGGCTCATGAGGAGGCATGAAACTCTTACTTCAGAGGATGAAACTTTCTATGATATGATAGAGATGGTGAAAGTTTTATTTGAAGA
>SNQJ01S0124642.1:0-26566 GCA_010110895.2 Picea sitchensis | reverse complement strand
TTTCCTTCATCTCATTATTCCATAATTAAGCATGGGTTCTCTTACTCCACAAAGCGTCTTCCCGTGAGGGATTTCACCATAAGGGGACCACTTTGGAGTTCATCCATATTTACTTCTTATCAACAATGACAAAACAATAATGAGTCATATTTACATCTAACAATATTGGGTCCATTACCCAAACCTTTGAGCTATGGGTCTGTCTTCAAGGGTTGACATCAATGAAAACCAACCTTAATCAACACTATCCCTTTGATGGGGATTCCCTAGTGGCTGTGAGGTTCCCAAGCCACGAGGAAGACAATCCAAGTTCCAAAAAGTAAAAAGGACAAGAAATCATGTTTCCCAATGCAATATTTTGTTTCTGCAATGCAAGACTAGTGCCTTTAGTTATGGGTTAATGGGGTCAAAAAAGAAAGAGCCAGGGTTACTAAACCCTTGGGGTGTAAATACTCTTACTTCCCAAGGAAAGCAACCTAGATAGGGTTTGAAGATGAGGGGTGTAAATCCTATTACTTCC
The DNA here is from genome assembly GCA_010110895.2 of Picea sitchensis. NCBI lineage: Eukaryota > Viridiplantae > Streptophyta > Pinopsida > Pinales > Pinaceae > Picea > Picea sitchensis. The sequence goes on along the minus strand of SNQJ01S0124642.1, from coordinate 26,046 downwards.
TCAAGAAAATCCTTGCAAAAAAGATTGATAAAATGTTGGAAACTAGGATAGGGGTGTATATCCTTATACTTCCTATCTAGGCTTGGCCAAAACAACCTCAACTTGAATTATATAATGATAATAACAAAGTAGAAACCATACCATTCAATAAAAATCCTTTAACATGCCAAAGTAAACCTCCACAATAGAAAGAGAATGACCTCCTAGAGATAGCGCGCCATCATCATCATCGACCATAACCATAAAAACATTTTTCCATAGCAGAAAAGGCAAAATAATCCAAGTGTAGTGAAAATTTCGGACCAAGTACTTCTCACAAGAGGGAGACTTATAGAAAATGATATCTTATGATCTCTTATTTATAAAAAATGTCACTAAGATAGTTTGTCCACATAATTAAGGGTAAACCACAAGACTAGGGGTCAACAACCCTATTCTTGCCCCTTTTACAAATTAATATTAAACAACTCACTTTAATTTCACTTTAATTTCACTTTTGCACAAATAAAACCCTAGTTTATAAAGACGTCATCCCTTTAGGGGATGTTTTGGCACTAGGAGAAGGCCATTGGTGAAGGAGGAGTGTAGAAAGGATTCCTAAAGCCACATCTCAAGCATCCAAATAGCTTCCTTCATGGTAAAAGCCTCAAACCCCTCAAAATGTCCTTGTGCCAATGCATATCAACCACACCACCAAACCTTAGCCCCCCTAAGTGAAATCATGCCTATAGAGGTGATATTTTTCCTCTCCTAGGCAACATTTTTGGCATGTGGGTGCTAGATTATGTCGTCTAAGTCATCTTATATGCCTTCAATGTTTGATCTTTCTCATCCAGCATGCGGGCCCTTGGCATCCACCTGTGGGCTTCAGGCCTCATGGAAGCCCAAGCTAGGTTTGTTCTTCCAAAACTATACATCAACTAGGTCCTACAAAGACAAATAACCATGCCATCCAAGGATCTCAAGTCATAACATCATGATAAGTGAATCCAATCAATAAATCAGACAACTAAGCATGTGCATCAAAGATTACTATGTCAAACAATTAAGTGCTCAAATAAATTATGCGACTTGTCAAGATTGAATATGGGAGGGTTGATGAGGTGTTCTATTGGGTAGATATTTCCCTATGTCAAGGAGATTTTCCAAGAGATTCCTCTCTAAGCCATGTAAAGTGAATGAAGTGGTTAAGGGTCAAGACTCAATGGGCATGGGGTTCATGACATACAAGGGGTTGTAGTGTCTCATTCATGGGTGCCTTTGTAGAGGGTTTGTGGTACCTTCGTTTGCAATGCACTTTTTCCAAGCCCATTATTTTTCCATTCTTCATAATTTTAAAGAAAAGTTGAAGGCCACTGCCCAGTGCCTTGGTGTGGTGTCCATACAATGACAGTGTCACCCACAAATACCTAGTGGAAATGAGAAGGTTGGCTCGTGATGAGACCCCCTTTCTCTCAGCCATGCAACTGAGAGTCATTAGATTGGCTTGGTGACCAGATGATGGTAATGTCATACTAATGGATATCCATGGACATGATAGGCCGACTCGTGATGAGACCTCCTATCCTCCAACTAACCTTTTAATCATTTATTAATCATATTTATTGTGGGTCCCCCTTTTTCTCAAAGATAAGCGTTTCATTTATTTCTTGGGTGTTCCTTGAGTGAAGCATATAGAAGGTTCATACATAGGCTTTTATCTTTTACCCAACATCAATCCCTCTGGGCCTTCAACCCCTTCTTCCCATAGAATGAGGGACAACCCCTTCTTGGGTCAATACACCCTAAAATCCTAAGAGATAAGGAGATGGGGGGAAATTGTGATGGAAATTGGTAAGTATGGTCGAGAACAGTATGATGGTTCTTCAAGGGAGTTCCTAGTAGAAAACCCATCCCCAAGGAAGACCACTTACTAGGGAAAAATGTCAACCACCAAGGTGAAGCAAGGCAAAAGGCATAACGTCCAAGCATATATCATGAAATCTAGAGCTATCTAAGAGACAACATACTTAAATTCCTTAAATATTGAAATTATGCTCACCATAATACTAACTTGTACCTCATGGAGCAAGGCCCACTGCCTTTCAGAAGCCAACTAATGTGGTGGATGCCATCTGAAAATCTGTGACCTTTGTGGTGGTGAGAAGGGTCTCCATTTGTGCAAAAGGATATTGCTGGTCATGTAGTCTCTTGAAACTCCATATCTGCAACCTGAGGGCCTCGAGACATAATCTCCTTAGTTATCCACAAAATGGGGATAACACTCCCCAATTAGGATTGGTTACAAAGATATGTGGTTGAAGTTCATATTTCTTGTAATACAACCTCGAGAAGCTTGTTATTTTGAGTGTCTATATTTATCCACCATCTTATATCTATCATCCTACATATTGGGGGTCTTTCATGGGAAAAGGAGAGGAAAAGAAAGAGTAAATATATACTTTTGGATTGATGATAGAGCTTGGGAAAGGAGATTGGGAAGAGCTTCATCGAGTCATTTGATTGTAAGTTGTAAGCCTCTTATTTTATCAATAGAAGATGCACATGAATTTCCCCTCTATTTGGTTGTATGTGGTTATTATGATTCTTATAGAGAGTTAGTATTTGCATGCTTTCATGTTGTATTATTAGAGATGCTATTAATTCATACATGTTATATTTGATCTTGTGAGAGGTATTCGTTTGTGTTTCCATGTGTGCATATTTGCGTTCATGAAAGTGAAAGACATCTTCAAAAGAGCGAACAACCAAGGAGCATGTAGTGAAAACCGTCGAATTACCAAGTAAGATTCTTATTCCATTACCTCATATATTCATCCATGTCTGATTCAGATCTAGGAAAGTCTATCGTTTGTATCTCTATTCTATCTTAGGTCTAGGAAGAACCTAAGGGAGATAACTCCTACAGGGTACAATTATCCTACAAAAGACTAGCGAATCCATTGGGGAAGTCATTATTGTTTATCTAGTTTCTTCCTCAATTTCTTTAAATCTATTTTTTCAAGATCATTTCTTGTTTAAGCCCCATTATTTGTTTTCATTAAGCCAATAAGTCTTTTCCAAGTCTGTTTGAAATTTTCTAGTTCCAGATATGATAAATCTGCCTTAGATCTATTGATTTTCACATTTGTACGATCATGGTCATGGGTTTCATGTGCACATAGAGTGACCCATCAATTGTGGTTGTGTGTTGCTCCATTTTAGCACACGACTGCCAAAAAACTGCACTGGGTAATGCGACTAGTGCTTGTGGTCGCATGTTTCTCCCGTACAACATGTGATCGGTTGCTTTGTCTTATTTGATAAAGTGCAACCAGACACTAAAAGGTTATTTCCTGAAGGGGCATCCTTAAAATCTATCATAGATTTGTCTTCTGTTTTTTTCTTACAACCTTACAGATCTTTCCCAGATTGTTTTTTGAAAATTTTATCTTTTGTGTGCCATTTATTTGATTAATTCAAAGCACTTCTTGTTTTTGTGTATACCATTTGGATTCTCTAACCCCATTCCCCCGATATTTTAGTGCTAGTGGTACCCTTGTAAGAGAGTCCATTTGCTTTTAAATATCTTTTGGATTTTCCTTCAAGATTTGTTTTCATTGTTTAAACAAAGAAAACTCTCTTGATTTGCCATCTCATTTCTGGGAATTCTTGGATTATTTGTAATACATCATTTCATATTGTTTATAATATTTCCGATATATTATTGGCCATATTTTTTTATTTGTGTGATACACAATGTATAGTTTTTCTTTTGATTGGCATAATCTTTAAAAAAAAAAACACATTTTTTTTTCTTTTAAAGATTTTTGCATTGCATTTCGAGAATATTTCAGTTAAGAGTATCTGGTTTAGTGGAATTGAAAGTTGCACTCTCGAAAATATTTCAAGGATACAATTTGCATTTAATTAAGGAATTTTATTTTCATTGGTTCATGTATTTCATTGAAAAATAAAAAGTTCTCTCGCTTTCCCTTAAGTAGTTCTTCATCGATTTTTTTTTTTTCATTTTTTCATATATCTTTCTTTTGGGATTGGTCTTGAGTCAAAACACCATCAAGTCTTTCATTCCATTCCCTTTGAGTAAACAACAACCATTTAAAATCAAGCACAATTAAAAGCAATTAGAACATTTTTTATTTGATAGAAAACCAACAATAGTTTAGGATCTAGGGCCTTGGAATAGGTTTGGAGAGTTAATTCTCCAAGGCCACCAAACAAGACTAGGATAATTAATGAGCGAAAAATCCATTAGTAACAAAATTGGTTCCAGGAAAACTCACCTCACACGCCAGTTAAGCAGTAGGTAAAGCTAAGTAAGTGGTTGAGATATCCCCGCTCCATTTTCTTGGTGGGACTACTTCATGTATTGGGAGTTTTGAGATGTGGACGTCCCCAGAGTAACTCCAACGTTCTCGAAATTTTGGGTGCCAGGACTTGACTTGGTATTCCCTGCCCACACAATAGTCTTGACTGGCGATTATTTCGTTTGACCACAATTTTGTGAAGTGGTAACCTGTTGATGAGTCTAAATTTGCCCGACAACAACAAGGGTTACTCCCCAGTACACGATCCCAACTAGACTATGAACTGTTTGGATTAGGAGACCCATCAAGAATTTGACCCGACTGTCATTTATACTATTTTTTGGGGTTTTTTCCGGTTACATATCGGTTTGTTGATGAGGATGGATGATGAGTGAATATGAAATGTAAAGATCTAGATAAATACTATGTATGAAAATAAAATTAATCTATCACTAATCTACTCTAATCTATCCTAGCTACGTGCACACTAAAGTAACCGATGATTTGAAAAATGAAACCGAATCCTGCATAAACTTCTACACATATAGTTGGAATAGAAGAGAAAAATTAGAAACAAGTGTGTACAAATACATATAACCATATTAGTCCAAATTAAAACAATGCACACATTAACAACTCAGAAATCTCAAGGCATAAAGATATTCGAAGAAACACTTAAAACAGTAGAATATCATAGATTGCATAAGAGTTAATCCATAAACAAACTAGAATTCTTACTGTCCATATCAACAACATTCATCTTCACTTGAAATAATTCACCTCTTAGATTGTTTCACACAAAAATAATTCCTTCTCCAAAAGCTGGCCTCAAGGGATTCTCCTTATTAGCAGTTTCAACAATAATACATGAAACTCCAAAGAAAAACTTTTCAATTTTAGTTGACACTGTGTTCCCAAAATAGTTCAGAAATGGACAATGTTTGAAGAGTCAAAATTCCTTTCCAAATGGGCCTCCACTCTACTTTATACAATTTTCTAAGTAACTCCTAGGTGACTCTTCACCTTATTCTTGAAGAAGTGATTACAAAAATGATTCAAATTCCTATTCCTAATGACAAGTGTATAATAAGGACACAATTTAGGTTGGTTGATAAAAAGACAAAATACAAAACAAGTTTTGTCATCAATAAGCCATTATTTTGTCTTTATTCACTAGTTTTGTCTCTAATATATGTTGTACAGATATCTAGTTGGTCGAACAAGGACCTCATTCTCCTGTAAATTAGTTGCTCTAAAGTTGCATTGTTGACCACATTGTCTTCGAGGGTGGTCATGTCCTTTACCAGTGTTGTCATGAAGGTTTGTATCATGTTATGAAGTTTTACTAGTTGCAAAAAGTGTTGATCTATGACATATGTGGAGATGGTGGTGGTTTCTTCAACCACTGCTCTTCTTTGATTTGTGTTGTCACACACTTTTTCCACCAATTCCTCTATCACCAGATTCTTTCTGTGTTCGTCTAGCCTTGGTAGTTGACTGCTTCTGATTAAATCTTATGCAGGTTTATGTATCCTTGAGCATATTTCCATTGCCCTGGTAACCTCCTTATCTGCTTTATGTCCTACTTTTTGACAATAATCAAGAGCATATAAATCGGTTTTTATTTTTGACTTTGATGGTCGATACAACTTAGGAGGTGCATCAGGATTTTCATCTATCCATCTGTCGATGTTGGTGATGCCTTCACATATAATGTTGTACTATGTCATCTTTTTCTATATCTAGTTATTCTGCTTAATGATTATCACAATTGCATATTGCAAGAGGTGCATGTGAGCATACATGTCTATGATGGCTCCTTCTAGCTCACTTCTAACCTTTTCAACACTACCCTTGAACTTTGAAGGATTCTTTCATCAATCCTGACTTTTTGAAGCTTTTCTTCCAGCTTCTTGATATTTACTTCTTTCTATTCATTCTGTTGGCATAGTCTTTGAGTGTTTTCTACATTAGAGTTCATAAATGTGGAGTTGGTCATAGCTGTAGATATGGAATTTTCCCTTACATCTCCCGTCACAGGAACATGTGTGACAACTGAGATATGAATTCCTTCTATTACTGACACTTTCTTCACATGTTCCTGCACAATTATTCTTGTCTTGTTGTCATAGGTGAAGCTCCTTAAGTCAAGTACCTCACTTGGTTGGAATGGATCCCAGATCCCAAGCCTTAAACCGCTACCCGCTATGTCTGTTCCTATATCTGTAATAGACATTTCTGGGATATCCATTTCCATTGGGTGGGTGTCACCCCCTCTATCCTCTTCCTCTTTTTGTTGTCTTGCAGCCTCAACTATGTTTTCAGCTGCCTCTTTAGCTACCTTTTATTCTTGTTCTGTTGTGGCTCTTGCTGTTGCTTCCCTTGTTGCTTGCTCTTTTTGTTTGACCTCTCGCTCTAATACAACTTTTGCCTCTACCTCAACTTTATCCTTGGCCTTGTTTGCATCAATATTTCACTTCTTCTTTCTTGCATCATTTTTATTTTTTAATACTTTCTCTTTGTCCCTCCTCTTTTTATCGATCGTTCCTTCCTCTACCTCTTCTGCTGAAACTGAATGTATCGAGGAGGAAGTACATGGAGATTGCTCAACTTCCTCTTCCTCCGCTTTCTTCTTGGCTTCCTCCCTAGATTTTTCTTCATCTACGATCCTTCCTCTTGGATGAACATTCATGTTGAATATGACATTGTCATAAGTCTGAGCGTTTTGGTGCACTTCTTCTTCCTCCCAAATATTTGTGGTATATTCCCAAGGCAGACCAATCTTGTTGAAATTCTCTCTCACAGTATTATTGGGGTCATGTATCCTCTATCACTCTTCCTCAAAGTGATAGGACAACAGGGTATTCACCTTTGCTTGGGCCTTATTAGTATTTTCAAAGAAGTAATTGCCAACATACAATGGAAGTGGAGGCCAAATTTCTTTCTTCAGTCGGTATAACATTCCTCCAACTCCATGTATGATGGTTCAGTATGCCACTTCTTGGAGTACAAGCTTGTTGAGAACAAAATGGGAAAGCATATGAGGTGGTTTCATTACTCCATATACCTTTATATAAGTGTCGTGCTCCATGAGATACAAGTCCCCAATTCTCCTTATGACTGCTAAGGCTTTGTCATCCATGCATGGGGGAGTGGTGTAGAAAATGAACTCGTATAATGGGGCTAGAAATTGCTTTCATATCCTTTGGTATTTCGTGCGGTACTTGTGGTCCCAGAGAACTTTACAGTAGACATGAATTGTTGGGTCAGATGGCTTCCAACTCCACCCCATCCTAGGTATTTGCGAGCTATGCACATGATTTCCAACAAGTATGATGACATATGGAAGCTTGGAAACATTCCAAGTTGGTATCCCTTTATCACAGAGATAGACACCGTGACATTCTCAGACAATATGTCTTATGATTTGAACAATGCTCCCTCATCTACACAATAGTATATTAGAGGCATGTAAGATAGGGAGAATTGTGATGCGTCGGGTTCCCCATATAATTTTCACAACATGGCGACTAAGTACTGTTTGGCTCTTCTTAGGGAAATTGTGGGATATCCACTTTTAGGTCTGTACTTGAATTTATTGTCTTCCCTGTACCATTTTGGGAATAGGTCCTTTGGCATGTACTCAAACTCACCAAGGAGATTGTTATCTAGAGTCTTGTTTCCTTTCTCAATATGATAACACTTGGCCAAATACTCAGGTCTGAATGGCTCTATGGGGTCTTTCCTTCCATTGCAAACATATATGTCATTTACATCTATGTTCTTTAGGATCTATTGATGGAATCTATGTAGGGGAATACTGCTAGGTGTGTTTCTACTCTGAAGATGCTTGAATTCTTGGTATTTTTGAATACTTGAAATTCATCTGGATCTTCAACTTCGATGAAGAAATTATATTTTTTGAACATATGATATATTTCTCCCCATTTCAATGTTTCTCTGTCCTTTTCCAGTAGTCCTAACGTATCATCATATGTGGCTTTGATGATTTTTGGCTCACCTTCTGCCTTTTTGCCACTATCATAGGCCTCAGATATGGATGCCTTGCTTGTTGTTTTCTTTAGAGGTGACATACTTGAACCTGCAATGAAACATGAGTTTAGTGCATATATTAGATTATAACATGCAATTGAATGTGACTAAATAATTTGAGTTACGAGAGGAATCATTAGCGTCATCAATGGGTAGGGAGTCATCATCTTAGAATATTAAAGTGATGGTAGGCATGCTCGAGCAACTTGGTGGAAATTTAAGGGGAATTGGTGAAAAGTGTGCTTGAAAGGAAAAAATCGAAGGTTGAAATATTAACTCCTTTGATGAAAATTGAAGGAGTTTGTGCTAAGGTGTCCAAGTCACATGAGAAGTTGTTTGAGTTAGTTTTGATCGATAGAGTTAAGAACACCTCCTCCTATGTGAATAAGAGGAGTTAACTCTAATTACTCTGATAAAATATAGGAGGAGTTGTTACTTGCATTTCTGAAGCGTAATGAAAATCGACATAGTTACTTGGAACTCCTCTGATCATATTGGAGGAGTTAACAGGAAATCCTCCGATATGATAAGAGGAGTTATTGTTAAGTGGCTTGAGTAAGGGATGAATGGTCGGGGAAGTTTTTTAGAAATCCTCCGATAACAAACCTTTGGAGCTAGCCATGCCCTGGTTTGCACTTAGGGATTTGACAAAGAGTGGAACACGACTTCTTGCTTTGTGCTTAGCAGAGATAGAAGGATTGGGACTTCAACAAATCTCCTATAATATTTAGGGTTCCCTAAAGGGATGTCTAAAAATGTTTAAAGGACGTGTATGGAAAGCAGGGCCACACAAATTTTGTCAGGGTGCAAGCAAGAAATTTAACAGTGTTTGGTAACCACTGTTTATGGAATGGACTAAGGATAGGTTAGTGGGAGAAAAAATGGATCGACGTGGAAAAGGAAAAGAACAACGAACTATGAACAAAGGAATAAAAACCCTAACCCTAGAAGGGAAAAAGAAGAATGCGAAAACATACATGTTAACTTAACACCACGCAAAGGGTAATGATAGGCTACGTGTTCGATCGTGATGACTTGGAGCACTCTTGGTCCGAAAGAGACTCTTCTCACATTGACTAAGAAGGATAATGATAAGCATGGATTGTTCATGTATACATAGATTGACGAGTTCTTTTTTATTAAATGCAGGTTTGGCGGGGCAATTAAGGTTGGAGGACTTGAGAGCAAGTTCTTCGATGAAAATCGAAGAACTTAGTGGGAAGTCCTCCGATGTTCATCGAATAACTTGCCTCAAATTCCTTTGAATGCATCGACGGACTTGGAAGAAACTCCCCCAACAAGAATCGAAGGAGTTAGACCCAACTCCTTTGATTCCATCGGAGGATTTAATGTCAACTTGCACGATAGGGGAGGTTATCATATGTCAAGAGGGGAACTCCTTCGATGTACATCAGAAGATTTAGATGGAACTCCTCTGATGTACATCGGAGGAGTTAAAACTGACTTGGCCGATTTTCCCATACTTGTTCAAAAATCAAATTTTTCAAGTTCTTTATTTTTCCAGTTTCTTCTTAAGTTAAGTAGCACTTCCCAACAAAGTCTTGAAGTAAAGAGAACAATCGATGGAGAGATCTCTCAAATCATAAAAAAGAAGGGGCTCCATTTTCTCAAAAGGGGAATTGCAAATGGAATGAAGGAAAATGGAGGGTTGTAGAAGTTGTCACAACAAATGGAGACACACTAGGTGAAGCCTTGAATCTCTATAATATGATGTCCACAAATATTTTGGTAAAGGAGCACTCATCACACAAAATATCAAGAGAGAAACAATAGGTCCTATAGCTTTGATTCCAAGAGAACTTGGGAAATACAAAGAAGGAAGATCCATTTCCTTTGATTAGATTGCTTTCAAATAATCTCTTATTCATATGATAAATGACTAAAGGAATAGGTGCAAGGAGTATAACGAAAACAAAACATTTCCCCCGGGGGAGTAGCTCAATTGGCAAGTGCCGTGAAAATGAAGTTCCAAAGATGTCTCGAGTTCAACTCCCCCCAACTAATATAGTGTGTAACGCGTGGGGCCACTATCCACACCTGGAGGTTATAGTGGTAGAAGTTGGATAACACGACCATGTGTAACGCGAGTACGTGCCCAACTAGTTGCTGATTCCGCCAACCATAAAAAAAAAATGAAAAAAAAACATCAAGAATGCTAAGAATACAAGTTATTGTGCATTTATATGGTGTTTCTCCACTTTGAGCGAGCGTCCATAGCCCCGACAGAGTCACCCCAGTGTCATATGCCTTGCTCCATTACCAGCAAGCATCCATAGCCTCGACGAAGATACTTAGATGTTCCATGTGATCTGGAAAGCCTTTCCCCAAGCCTTTACCTTTATAAAATTTGATTCTCTTTTGTTTAGAGAGAGGTGGGTGGTGGGATTCTAGATATCCTTTAAGGCACTAGGGATGACACCCGTGATAGTGAGATTTCCTAACTTGATTATAGATGAGTGAACTTCCTGAGTTGCAATTTTTGGGATACTTCAAATGTCTTTTCCAAATCATTTTCTTTCAGTTCTCATAATGTAAAAATATGTTCTTAAGTAAATGCTATTGGTTCTTTGTTTTGTTTCTATGTTCTTGTGTATTGACGAGCTATCTTCCTCCACTAGATATGACTCAAGACAATATATAACGAGGCTTACATGTTGGAGTTATGTGTATTGGACACCATGTCACAAAAATTTCAGGTTATTGACACGAGGGGTGAAACAATTTAAAGATATGACTAGGAATAAGGTACTGGAAACTAAAAATTAGGGTAACAACTTTCAAGAAGGATCTAAAAAACCAAACAAAAAACACACTTAGAAACAAATAGAGAAAACCGAAGAAAAATAAAAATAAAAGGGGAAAAAGTCAAAATATTATTTATGTACAAGGGGTCAACAACCTTGAAATCTAGTTGATGTAGTGCTTGAGAATTTTTCCATTAATGGGGAGAAAAACAACTTCCCCTTGAATGTTTTGCAACCAGAAGGTGCCTTGGCCAATCGTTTCTTTGATAATGTAAGGACCAAGACAAAGTTGTTGGAACTTTGAATGCTTCCCTTTATCTTCGTGTGGCTTGTCCCATTTGAGGACTAAGTCCCCAACTTGGAACTCTTTCCTGCCAGTAGATTTCTTATCAAACCAACGTTTCACGGTATGTTGGTGAGATTTAAACTTGGTTTTGGCTTTAACACGATTCTCTTCTAAGCTTAGAAAGGTATTTATGTGTCGTTGAATGAAGGGGCACTCTCTTCCTCGAGACTGTTGAGTGAGTGTAGGGAAGGAAGGTAGATATTTGAGGGTAAGATGACTTCTTTTCCATAAACAAGGAAATATGGAGAGTTCCCTATGGCGGCTTTAGGAGTGATGCAATCAACCGAGAGGGAATTTGATAAAGCATTGTGCCAATTTATCTGGTGATCAACCACGGTTCATTTGAGGATACAAATTATGTTTTTGTTTGTGGATTTTTCTAAGCCATTACCTTGAGGATAATAGTTGGCAGAGTACTTCAAAATAATCCCTTTCTCTAATGCAAAATCAGATCATTTAAATATGAAAAGTAAGTTGAATTATCAAACACTAGAGAGTTAGGAACTCTGAACGTTGTAATGATGTTTTGTTCCGAAAAATTAATCACTACCTCTTTATTTACTTTAACCAGTGGTACTGCTTCAATCCATCTTGTAAAATAATACATAGTAGTTAGGATGTACCTGTGTTGTTTGGAGGAATGGGGGTTAATCTCACCAATGATGTCCATACCCCATTGTTCAAAGGGTTCTTCAATAACAATAGGTTGGACTGGAATAACAAATTTCCGTTCTCTTCCTCCAGCCTTCTGACATGCTTCATAGCTTCTTGAATATGAATGAACATCTTTAAATAGCGTGGGAAAATAATATCCAACTCTCAACACTTTGTGATCCATTGTGTCTCCCAAAAAATGGCCACCAACATGTCCATCGTGCATGTCCTTCAGGACCTTATCAACATCTTGTTCCTCAAGGCATTTGAGTAACACCCCATCACGCATTTGAAAACTATTGTAGTAGATACTCATTTTACACAATGGGGGTTAGATGTCATTGGTCCTATAAATCCAAAATCCAACAAAGGCCATTCATATATATTAATGATAATCAATTACTTTGCAAAATGTCCCAAAGCAATAACATTAAAGGAGTGTTGACCAAAATTTGGTCACCTATATGTTCCTAAGAGTATGTTTTATCTCCGCTACCCTCATAATGCATTTTGACTTTTGCCACCTTCATAATGCACACAACTCTTTTTACTACTTTTTACTATGTAACTTCTCCAACACTTAGCCAAATATATGAGTTACCGCGGTTTGAGGGTTCGCGGGTTGGTGATGTTATTATTTTAATAATATTTTTCCTATCCTAAGTTCCATGAGGAACATCTCCAAGTGACACATGACACTTTATTAACCAATCAGATACATCCACATGGCATTTAATGGATGGTGCCACATGGAAACTAATTAATGGAGACATGTGGAAGCATATAAGAACTGACACATGGCATAATTTTATTAGATGACATATGGAAGATTCTTGACCTACCACATGATGACATGTGGAAAAATTTGGTTAGGTGACTCATCATTGTTGACTAGGCATATTGGTGGTTGACTAGGCATGCAAAATTATTATTATATTCAACAATTTTCCAAGGGTTGAATCCTCCAAGCTCCATAGTCTCCTCTCTTTTTATTTCTTTTCAAGTGTATGTTACGCTTAAAATTATATACCACTAAGACTCTTTTATTCTCATACATGTGGGATAATAGTAATGAAGAAAAGTCGAAATTCAACAAAGGAGGTAAAAATTAAATCAAGGGTCCACATTTACCAATCAAACTTGATCGACGATGGTTGAGTCATGATCTTGCGCAAGTCATAACTTGATCTTAGGGTGTCGGAATCACACAAAATTTATACCGTTGGAAAGTTATTTCAACGTAGAATATGGTGGTATAGGTTTCAAGTGTTGAAAGTTGATACATTTTCTCAGAAATGAAAATGAGACAATGAAGAGCACATCGAAAGTGGTTTACATGGTTTAAAAAGTTGATTTTAATTTAAAAAAAAATAAATTACGGTCGTCCTATTTTAATGGGAAATTAATTAAATTGTGAAAATAAGTTTCTTTAAATTTTTTTATTAAAAAGGGAAGGAAACAGTGGCGACGGTTCCTTTAATTGTCAAAGAAGACAATAAAAGGAAATAATCAAGCAAGTGAAATAGACATTAAGAGAGATACTATCATCGTAAGTTCATACTGATCATATCCTTCTTTATTTATCAAGTCCATCATTCAATTACTCCACCTCTTTAAATAGAAAGGTTTAACCAAAGACTGATAATTTCCTTTTTCTTCTTACCAGGTCTTGTTGTCTTCCGTCACCCACTTTCTTCCTTCTATAAACTTCATTCTTATATATATTTTCTTTATGGTCCGCGAGAGCCCCAATCCCAGTCTTTATGACAAACAAATTTAAATTTTGGAGAATATGTAATAAAATATATATTTTTTAGAAATTTCAAGAGAGATATTTTGGGAACAATCTTGACTTTACTTTGTAACCTAGTTTTCTGAATATAAAGTATTTGAGGTTGATCTATCATTATCTTTTTTTGGGCTACCCACATATTACTCTGTCAAAGTTCTCTTATGCATGCATATCATTTTATTTTATTTTTTATGTGATCAGAAATCTTTAGCCCAACTATGATGGATGTGAGGAAATTTTGTTTATTTATTTTAAATGTGTGAATGTGTGTGGTTCCTGTTCCATTCTCAGGAACGTTCTTTAAGGAAAAATAAAAAAAATTGCATTTTTTGCATCTTTATCTTTTCTTTGATTACCACGACAGACTTCTCTAAAAGTACTACATTCTGAAGACCTAGAGTCCCACGAAATTCATAACAGAGGAATACCACCTCTATAAAAACACAGGGGGATTTATATCCTCGTGAGGCTGTTGTTTCGGTCCTAATTGTTGTGGGTGGGAAATCCCTCCTACGGACTTGCATTAAGGGTTTTATCATGCATGCAAAAATGACCTAAAGTCTCCTACTTTCTACCAACATCCCAAGCATAACTCCCATTACTCATATGGAAATACAAGGTTAAAGAGATCCGGCTACTGTACCTTAGTTTCCATGTTTGATGTCGATCCCTTTAACGCTTGGTCGCTCCTTGACTACAACTCTCCTCCAAACATTGACCCACATTCATAAAAGACAAACAAATAACTCCACATGCATATAACCTATAAACTAATGGGTTAGAGATTCTATCAAAATATAATCAAATTTAAATATTGAAAATCTCATATGGTGGGACAGGAAAAGTACTTCTTTTATTAATCTCACAAAAGTAACCTTACAATGGTGAGATCGGCCACAGCTCCTCGAATCTAGTCCTGGGCTCCTCTTCAACTGTGCTCCAACTGCTTTTGTATATGCTTCTCTTCACACGATATTTGCAAAAGGTTGGGGCAAGGGGAATACTAAATCGGGCATAGTTTCTTTGCTATCATTTTCCTGCTTCCAAATGGGACCCCTACCCCTTCTTTTATAGGATAGAAAGGGCCAGGTATTTGGTTGAGTGACCGACTATGGGCGGTCAATCGGTTTAGTTAACTTACCCAAAACTGTGTGTTCCATCTACAACTTTTCGTTTTTTTGTGCTTTTTAGGTATACGTGGGCTGTAGTGGGTCAGCCAGCGTACACACGCGTGCAGTAGTGGATTAGGGTGCATATGCCTTCAAAACGAGTGTTTTTCTAAGAAGCTGTTAAGCAGTGGCTTGGAAAAGAAGTCAAATGAGATGGCCTGATGCTAGGTAAGTATGTCTGGTGCAATTTAGGGTTATAACAAATGCCCCCTAATGTGTGAGGTCAGAAGAGCATCTGAAATACATTATCAATCTTCACCAACGTACCAAACAAGTGAGCCCAGGAATCAGAATTCGGGAGGTGCCATCTGCAAAATAAAAATTGTCTCACCGAGGCGGGCATACCCATGCTCAGAATGAAATAAAATCATGGCTACCAATCAAATACAATGTAGATCCATGTCATATAACTATATAAAGTGTATCGGTGAGTAATACACAACAAATCTACATATCGAAATTAAAAAGATATACATGTATAGTATCCATCTTCAAGAAGCGAATAAGGCCTGATGACTAGAGATGAGGCCTTTAGAGCTCGAGAAACAGCTTCAAAATCTTCACAACTCGGGTAGGAGTGTAATGTGAGTGTATGAATTCACTACCCAAAGGTCTTCGACGACTTGTCAGGAACGGACTAGAGGATTTTGATGATCAGGTTGAGGGCTTCATAGATTTCGAACAAGGACTTGATTGGGCTTTCGGGATGACTAGGCATGAGGGTAAGAGACAATCTGCAGAGGGGGCCAACTCAAGCTTGGTAATAACTTCCCCTGGACAATAGCACGACATAAGATGAGACTCAGGCAACATGCTATTTTGACATAAGTTCATGATGCAGGAGGCACCGCAAAATCTCTATATGTTTGGAAGAATAACCAATCGGAGGACACAACTCTATGTAGCGGGAATAGCTTCCTAAGGCCATATTAAATCCCAGGGCTTGCCAAACAAACGAAAGGATGTGCTTTTTCCAAGGGAGACTCATTGTGTTGCCAATAAAAAGAAAATACTTTTCCCTTCCTCTTTTTGGGGTATATATATATATATATATATATATATATTGTCCTTTTCAATAATTTTGGAAATCTTGAAAAAGAATAAAAGAATGCTACATTACAAAGGAGGATCAAGTGTCACAAACATACTAGTTCCAAGCACACGGAACATAGGGATGCTTAGGGAAAAGGGACATATGCAGGAAAAGGACACTCAGGAAAAATCCTCCAGGGGCCAAAGGTGTCAAGACGCAGAGGCAAAGTGCTATAGGGCTTGCATATAAGGCATGCTTCAGATGGTTCAATTGAGAGCAACATGGAGTTGACATTAGGCTAAAGACATAGGTATGAAAATGTGATTAATAAGACACACAATGGTAACGTCCTTCGATGTAATTTTAATGAGCCCAGAGAAGGTAAGCTCGACGGTTTTTCATATTTAGAGAGTCTGAAAAAATGTAAAAGGAGACTCCACTGGGGTACCCTTTTCGAAGATAGTCTAGTCAGCTCGAAAAAGGGATAAACTAGCACCGACCAAACGTCTATTCAAAACCATTTTAATGAGTGTGATAAAGACAAGATCACTCGATAATTTTTTTATTTTTAAGGAGTCTGAAAAAAGCTTAACTATGGACTTCGTCAGGAATGTTCTTCCAGACCAATTTAGCGAGTGTGAAAGAATAAGGTCACTCGATGATATTTTCAATTTTAGGGAGTCTGAAAAGAGCTTAACTATGGACTCCATGGGGGTTCCTTTTTCATAACTTTAGTCCCCCAGGTCCGAAAAAGGGTTAAAATCATAACTGAGAATACTCTTCTAGGGAACCGAAGTTCCTAGAGTGTACCTTTATTCGTACAGTTGACCATCTGGACCAAAAAGGGGGTAAAATACCGCTGGATAGACGTGACTTCAAATTTCAGTTTAGTGAGCATGAAGGTCAACAAGATCGCTCTACAATATTTTCATTTTTAGAGGGTTTGAAAAGGGCTTAAAAGAAGACCCGTTATGTTCTGGGAGTCCCGAGGGTGAGGTCAAGAGTGATAATGCAGCATGAAAATGAGGCTCAAACTCGTAATTAGGATAAAATAATAAGGACTCCCAAGCCTATGGTCATTAGTGATGGCATGGACACCAAAATGCAACCAGGATCTACCTAGGGCATCCATGTTAAGGTAGTCTTTACCACTAAAAAATGACACTTCTAAAGAAACAATGACGGTTCTGTGTCACAAATTGGTGGGATCGATCCTATGGCGTAGTGATAAAGACAAAGAGATGCAGAAAGTAGGGGTGGAATCCTAACTTAAATGCAATAAGTTGGAAAAAATGACTTTTTACCAAAGGACCTTTTAAAAACACCCAAATCTCAAAACAATTCCCCAATACCCAAAGTAACAAATATCGTAACAATCCATAGAAAAATCTTGAACCATACTAAATGATTTTCAATTTAGAAAAAAAAGACAAAAGGGTCCAAAAATTGACAAAAAGTGGCCAAAAAGGTCTATAAATAGAGGCTGGCAGCTCATTATCACTATTGCAAATTGAGAAATTGACTAAAAGCCAAAAATACCCCTTTGTGAAAAGAATTGATTCCGGGAGCTTTAGTGGACAAAATGAACTTCCGCTTGGACCAAGTAAGTACACATTAGCCCCTCTTGCAATTCCATACTTCCCTTAAGAATTTCATTTTGTTTTTTGAGGGGGCGATGACCTTTAAAAAGGTCGGCCCTACATACATGCGGGCAGTCTTATGACAGCCCACATGTGCATGCATGAAGAGGAAATACTGTACATGTGCACACACGACTGTGTGCATTATAACCCGCGTGTACCCTCTAAGATAAGAAAAAATTAAAGAATGCAAGGACTAATCCCCCCTGGAATTGTTAATTGCAGGATGCATGTTCACTGGAGGGAGAGAGAGCATGAGGATATTGATTTTTTGGTCAGTGAGGACCCTGCTGCTACTGCCACACTGTCGCAATGTGGTTTGTTAAAGTTCTTCCAGTGTCCTTTCATGCAGGCACAACCTAGGCCGTTGAACGCCTTAGTTGATTACTGGCATCCTGATGCAGAGGCCTTTATGCTTGAGGGACATTTGTTGACTCCAACAACTGAGGATATTTACTTTCTGACTGGCCTCTCAAGGAGAGGGGAAACAATAATTTTCGCACTTTTCCCTCAGGGCCATACAATATAGCGGAGTTGATTGGACTCCATTGTGAATGTAGTATAGATAATATGGGTACTCAGGTGCCAATAAACAAGATCTTAGACCTATCACTAAAAGTGATATTTTTTCTTATTGGGCGAATTACTGGATCCGCAGCTTTGGATCAGGCTTCCCGTGCGCACATGAATTGTGCGGTTCAGTGCTTAAATGCACAAGTTTTTGACTGGAGTACCACTTTACTAGAATGCATGAAGAGGCATCTTATAGAGTGTCGCATGCGGAGGCAAAGGAACTTTGGACTTGGGACTATTCTTTGTGCTTTCTTCTTCAAGAGAGTACCGAGCCTTAGCTCGAGGGAGACAGTATGAGGGCATATAGCCTCTTCTCCAACAGTAAATAGATGGGCGGTGTTGTTTCAATGACATGGGGGAGGGAGGACTATTGAGGCCTTCGATGACAAGTTTTTTGATTGGTGGTCTCGGCAGATTCCGACAATAGAGGACTATCCCTATGCCATAATTGACTTTTCCAGGGACCCAGACATGGGTGTACCTCTTGGAGTGGTACGAGGAGAGCTAGGTAAGCTTTGTTTTTTTCTTTATTTTTTCAAACTTATGTAATTTTAATGTTTTTTTTATATATATCATTTTTTGGTATACCAGAGTGTCTGACAGATATGTGTCTGTTATGTGTAGATGTGGGGCCAGTACGTCCAGCAGACTTCGTGAGGAACAGGCGACGTCTACGACCAGAGGCAGGACCAGCTGCAGTTGGTGGACCAGTAGTAGCAGGGGGACCTCCAGCCGGTGAGGCTGAGAGAGTTTTGAGATGGGTAGAGTGGAACTTTACTTCGCTTACTCACACAGTCCCCATGGCAGAGATCGAGGATTTTCCACCATCCATGCAGCCTCATGTAGTGGGGGCACCACGGAAGTGGATCCATCTTTTTCGGTGTTTGGAAAATGCGTCTGATCATTATAATAGGGTCAACAGGCCCCGTCCTTAGTTAGGCTGGACAACTTACGTGCCGAGGGAACTACATGTATATTTTTGAGGGCATAAGCCCCATGACTTTCTACTGGACGTATTTTTGAGGCACTTGCACCCACCCATGTACTCTGATATTTTTGACATTATATATGGATTTTTATGTCTTTTTATGTCTTATGGATTACATCTACTTTACAAATGTATTTACATGTGTATGTGTGTGTCTTTCTTACATGTGTGCAAGATGCCAATCTAATATTTGATTAGCTAGAGTATCTGTAACTTGATTTAATCTCCTAGGAACATGAAAATATGTAATATAATCAAATCTTCGTTCTAAGAGACGTACCCTAAGGAAATGTCGGTGTAGAGTAGGATCATGAACACGGTATACTCCATTTAACTGAGACACAACCAGCTGAGCGTCTAAATAGACCTAGAGTTGAGAGATACCAAGTGACAAAGCATCATGAAGTAACTCAATAACTGAGCTGTATTCGACGACATTGTTTGTGATGTCGCCTAAACATATACCTCCTTAAGATAGAAACTGGCCCTGAGCTGTGAAAATCACCCAAGCTGCGGAGGCAAGCCTATGAGTGTGTTGACTAGTGTTGTCCGCGAATCCAATGAACACCTCTGATTCACTTTACATCTTCCATAGTGAAAAAGATGACATAAAAAATGACCTGTCCATAAAATCAAAAACCGAAAAAGTAATAGTACAAAGACTATACATATGTTACAAAAAATCACCCAAGGCAACCCACCTATGAGTAATACTTCTTGAGGTAGAGCCCATTTCTAGGCTCCGCCAAAACATTTCCCTCAAAGTCCACCAGATGATAAGCACCCTTCTATAGTACTTCTTTCATGATGAAAGGTTCGAACCACATGGGTTTGAACTTGCCTGCCCCCAAGGGGTCCTTATATTGGTCATAGACCAGGACAAGGTCACCTTCAGAGAAAATCCGAGGATGAACAGACCGATCATACTGACACTTGAATTCTTTTTTGTGAGCCTCGTTAGATAAGGCCACATCACGACGTTATTCATTGAGTTGTTCGAGGTATAGTAACCATTCTTCAAGTGGTGAAGTATCTGACAATAACTGTACGACCAACTTTAGCGATGGGATTTGAAATTCTATAGGCAAGACTGCTTCCAGCCCGTAAATGAGTTGAAAAGGTGAGAAACTGGTTGCACTCTTAACAGACGTTCAGGAAGCCCATAATGCCAAATATAACATCAAATGCCAATTTGACTTGGCCGAATTGATCATTCGTTGTAGAATGGTTTTAAGATATTTATTTACAGCTTCCACCTAACCATTCGCTTGGGGGTAATAAGGTGATGAATGCTCCTACCTCAAACCAAGCTTTGATGTTAACTCAGTCATCATTTTGTTCTGAAATTGGCTGTCATGGTTAGTGACAATCTCTTTTGGGACATAGAACCTTGCGATTATCTGGTTGAACAAAAAGAGAGCGGTTGTCTCCCCGTCATCTTTGAACGTTGGCATAGCTTCAAACCACTTGGTGAAGTAGTCTACTGCTACGATGATATAGTAGTGCCCCCTTGTTGAAGGGGGGTTTCATGTCGTGTAATCAATCCCCCATTTAGTGAAGGGAACAATGGTAATAATGAGAAACATGGGAGCAGGGTGTGCCCTCATCTTCCAAGAGAAGATCTGACATGGGTGGCACTTCTTGACCAATTCAACACAATCTTTGATTAATGTCGGCCAGAAGTAACTGGCTCGTAGAATCTTTTGGGTTATTTCCAACCCAGACAAATGACCACCACATGCTCCAGTGTGTAAATTGTTAAGCATGATTTCCTCTTCTTCATGAGTGAGACGTCGGTGAAGGATGTAGTCTACACCCCGACGATACAATATGTCCTTGAGTATGAGATAATTCTTAGCCCGATGGCGTATATGATGACGCTCATCACGAGAAGCCGAGGTGGGACACTTCAAAGTCTAGAGGTAGACAAAAACATCTCCATATTGGGTATAAGATCACCTGATTCGACCGGAAGTTACGATATGAGTTCCGCGAAGACCATCGAATTTTTGGATTTTGCCGAAACAAATTCCAAGTCGAATTCCTGGAGGATAACTATCCATCTACTGATTTTTCCATTGATGACTCATCGTGTCAATACATATTGAAATGAATTCATGACGACAATGATGGTGGTCTTGTGAAAAAAAATATAATGACAGAACCATTGGACAACATGAACTGCTGTCAATGCAAGTTTTTTGATATGGGAATAATTGAATTTCAGTCCAACTAGGCCTTGACTCAGGTAATAAATCACGTATTCTGAGAGTAAATCATCCTCCTAAACTAAGACCATACCGATGGTCGACTCTATAGTGACCAAGTATAATAGGAAATATTTATTATAATTGGGTGGCCGAAGCAGAGGGGTTGATATGAGGGCACTTTTCAATGCTATGAAATAGCATTGAGTGGTTTCGTCCCAATGAAAAGGAACGCCCTTCTTCAATAAATGCATAAAACCCTTTGTGACTCGACATAGTTTGCAATGAAACACCATAGAAAATTCGCTTTTCCATGCAGACTTTGAAGCTGAGGTATGGTTCACGGGGGAGGCAATTGAGCTATTGCCTCAACCTTGAGAGGATTGACCATGATCCCTGTTGTCGAAATGATGAAACCTAATAGACGGCCTGATGTGATGCAAAAAATACACTTGTTTGGATTCAAGCAGATTTGGTAGTAGTGACACTGTTCAAGGATAAGTCAGAGGTGTTCCAGATGATCAACTCTCTTGCGATATCATGATGCTAAATCATCGAGGTAAGCCTCGACTATGTGTTTGAGGTTGTGGAAAGAAAAAGACATGGCCCGCTGAAACGTAGCTTCAACATTTTTCAGACCAAAAAGCATCTTATGATAAGTGAATGTACCCCATGGATAGATGAAAGCGGTTTTGTGTTGGAATTTTGGTTTGATTTGTATCTGATTGTGTCCCAAAAAACCATCCATGAACGAAAAGGCCTCACATCTTGTGCATTCATCGACTATCTGGTCAATAAATGGCGTGGGGAAATTATCTTTGGGGTAGGCCTTGTTTAGATCACGAAAGTTCATGCATACGCAAATTGTACCCTGTTTTTTATTGACTGGCACGAGATTCGACACCCATTGAGTCAATTGGATGGGGTAGATGAAACTAGCTTTAAGTAGTTTCTCTACTTCAGCCTTGATAATGGTTGCTTTCCTAGGATTGACCAGACAGACCTTCTGCTGGACCAGCTTGACATCAGGATAGGTCATGATTTCATGTTCAACAATTCTTGGGTCTATGCCTAACATTTCCTCGTAACACCAGGCAAAGACGTCGCAGAATGCTTTACATAAATATGTGTAGATTTGAATTTCCTCGGGGGAGCAGTCCACTCCGACAAAGATATTCTCCATGACGCCAGGGGTTCTAGAGATTTCAATAGGTATCATCTCGGATATTATGGCCATATTTCCTTCAGCGTAAACTATGTGTGTTTCCAAGGGATTGATAGGACAATCTTTATCTCCATTCATGGTCAGAGTGAATTCTCCTGCTTCAATTCATCTTAACTCAGGGAGGAAGTAGGATCTATTATGAAGATCATCCCAGGGTCTATATGGACTAGTCATTTCCTCAATAATCACTTCTTCTAAAGGCAAGACTAAGTCTAAAGAATCTGTATCAGCAAGGTAACCTTGAGCCCAAATAGGCTCGAGCACCGGATCTAACTCTTGTGCTGGAGTCGGATCAAGGTCAATAGAAGCTCGTTGAATGATCGAGTATGCAACTTCTTCCACGGACAAAGGCATGGCCATGCCATGGTGCTCTATCCCTTCCATCATAGTGGATGGGGAAGGAAGGGTCCACAGATCGTGAAAGTATGTCGTGTGAAACGTTGAGATTTGAAAAATTTCAGCCCGAGGCTGGTTGGGGACAACTGTCATATAATGGACATTGTCGGTTGGAGGTGGGTAATTGAAAGTAACCATCAATGATGGGCACACACTCACCCCTACATTGACGATGCCAGGCTAGGGGTTATCAATCATCAGGACTGTGGAGACTCCTGATGAAGGGTCAGGATGGGAGAAGGATAACTGATCAATGGTCACAATTCGACCCTCATGAGGAAACAACAAGACCATGAACACTGTCGCAGCCACTTCTTGCATAGTGTAGGTCCAACTCCTACCTAACAAAATATTGTAGTCGAGGGACACATCGACCACTTCAACTTCAACACACACAGTTTTTCCCCCGAACTGCATGGGGAAAGAGGGGATGATCCCATGTGGTAGGAAATAATGACCGTCAAAAGTTGTAAGTAGAGTAGGTGATGGAGACAAAATAGGTTGGCCGATGGACTTACAACACGCCAAAGACATCACGCATGTCGAGGCACCCTCATCCACCACTGTACGAAAAATATTCTGAGTAAATGTTTTCGTGGTATAAGCCACTACTATCTGAAAAGTGACGTGGTAAGGAGGATGAGGTTTTAAGTCGGAGGTATCAAGCATGATCGTTCCTGGATTAAAAGTCTCGGCAGAGCCTAGGGCAGCTAACAGGGCCTTTCTATGAGAAGGGAAACTCTGGAGGACTTCCAAAGAAGACATCGCACAAGGGTTTTGTGATAAATCCTCCACCACCGAGTAGTTATGGGCAGCCCTTGCAGTTGGGTTGTAAGAAGATTTTTTGAACGCACCTTTGGGGATGCGTGTCATTGTTTCACCCAACATCTTCTCAATATGAAGGTGCCTAGCTTTCGACTTCTTTAACTTTCTCAGAGGTGCCTGAATTTCCGTAATCATGTGCTTTGGTCGTTATATAAGCATCACCTTTCATCATATAGAAGTTTGTGGACGAAGGATTACTTGAAGACAAAGGGGGTCCTTGACTGCCCCCTTCCATGCTCAAGGAGGTGTGAGTTAGATTTTTCCCATGCGAGAATGGGTTCGTTAACAAGATAGGCTGTGGTTGTGATGATAACTTCTGGGCCTCTACAAGATGAGGGCACTGATGGGTCGGGTGGTCTTCCTTGAAAATATTACAAGGATACTTTGACTTCTTCTTTTCAGTGTCGCCCTTGCTAGCATTATTGGTGGGTTTCTTATCCCCCTTACCCTTTTTCCGTTGTTTCTTCTTTCCATCAGGCTGTTGGGTGGCCTTTGGGTTGGTCGTTTGCACACTGTGTACATCCGACTTTTGGGTAGGGTGAGTAGCTGAACCAGTGGTTTGGCTGGCCGCTGTCTGTTGTATTGACAATTGTTGCAATTGATTTGACAATGGATCAGCAGGGTTGGTTTGTGCTGAACCAATAATTCCATTGGCATGTGGTCCAGACCTTTTCTTGGTTTTGTCAAGGATTGACCTCGGTGCATCTGACAAAATCTCATAGAGTAAACCAGATTGAGAGTAAATTAGCTCTAGCTGTTGCACTCTCATTATTGTGTCTTCCTCGAAAAATACTCTGGACGTTGCGACATCTTTAGATAACTGGGGTACCAAAGACTTAAGGAAACACTCTAGCATGAATGCTGGTGGGACTGGTACTTTGATCAAACTCTTCTGATGTCTCCATTCTTGGATATGATCCGAGAAATGGTTTGTTTTTGTCTGCTCGAAATTGGCCAACAATTATGTGCCAGCATCGTATCTCACAGGTAATTGGAAATGGTTTAGGAAATCCATTGCCAATTCGCCGAAGGAAGAGTATCGTGAGCATTCGAGCTCAATGTACCATTTCACAACACTCCCGATGAGAGTGCATTGAAAAAATCGCAACTGAACGGAGTCGTCTCTTAACAAGTTGGATGAGCACCATAAGTGGAAGGTAGTCACGTGATCACTAGGATCTTCATTAGGCTTGGCCTCGAACTTTGGAATGTTCGAAGGCAACTTGGTTGGCATGGGAGGCCAACTTGAATCGTGACAGATGGGGTCATTTAAGAGCCTTGTCAAATCTGGCAAGTGTAGGGTTTCCAAAAACAATAGTTTGGGTTATGGATTGTAGCTGGGGAAAAAGGAGCCTGGGGTTTGACTTGCACCAGGTTTCCAGGAAAATTTAGGTTGCTGGCCAGGGCTCTGGTAATAACCATGACCGTGACCAACGTACGGATTGGGCACTTATTGAGACATCATCTGCTGGTTCCCATAATAAGACGTAAAGGGTTGGGCTTGCGTCGCATTCCAAGGATTTTGGGAGGGGTTGCCCCCTGCCGATCCGATGGGCATAGGCGTTGGACCTTGCCCAGGGTTCCATTGGGTATGGAAAGGGTTGCCCCCGATCAACATCCCTGGCAAGGGGACTGGTCCCTGCCATTGATTCCAATATCCTTGTGAGGAAGGAATTCCTAAGTGTGTCCCCTGTGCAAGAATAGTACCCTGTACAGGATGAGGTTGTCCATAACCGGGGTTGCCCCCGGCCGAAATGATAGCTGACGAGAAAACGTTATTACCAAATGTGCCGAATAAAGAGAAAGGTGTCGAACTGACCGACATATTATAAGGAGGGAGTTCTTGAATACCTANCCGTAAGGGACCCCCGCCGTAAGGGAAAGCAATAAAGGGAGTGGAAGTGCCCCCAATAGATCCTTGCAAAGGGGCATTGGAACTCTCTGCCCCTAGACCCAAAGTTTGTAAAGTGGAGGAGGAAAGTACAGTACTTGTACCGAAGCCAGGCATCCTGTATGAAAAGGGAGAGCCTGTCGTGTTTTGAAGAAATGGAGCAGTGATCTCCGCCATAGATG
>SNQJ01S0124640.1:26594-44629 GCA_010110895.2 Picea sitchensis | reverse complement strand
TTCAATATATTAAAATGTGTGCAAAGACAAAGTGTCTTGTTCAAGGGTGACCGTAAGAGTTACTGGTAGTGTTCTCAAACACTGCTTGGCTTTCTTCTTTCAATTTTTCCCCCATCCAGATAGATGAGTACCTCTTTTTAATTTAACTGGCTCGAGGAGGGTAACACATGCTCAATATGACTCACCTTCAGTAAGTCCCTCTTCCTTTGTTTAGCAAACTAGAAGAAGTAAGGGTTCGGTCTCGTATGGTCCCTTCAATGTACAATTTTTTAACAAGTCTAGAGAAGGTAAAATCGGTGTTTTTTCATATTTAGAGAGTCTGAAAACAACTTAAATATGACTCCAATGTTTTCATTTTTCGTAATGTTAGTCTTGTGAGGCCGAAAAAGAGATAAATTATCACTCGGAAGATGCCCTTTCAAAAATTTTAACGAGTGGGAAAGGAAGCAAGATCAGTCGACAATCTTTTCATGTTTAGAGAATCTGAAAAGAGTTTAAATAAGACTCCAGGGGGTTCCTTTTTCAAGTATTCATGTGGGTCCAAAAAAGAGATAAAAGTTTACCCGACACATTCTCACGTGTTTGAGCTTGAGAATGAACGAAGACTATGCTCATGAAGGTGGCAATATAAAATGAACAAACCCACTTCAAAGCCTACCAATAAAGTCAAAAATTCATTCTAGGGGATTAATAAGCCTCCAAATATTTCTCAAAAACCCAAAAATAACTATATCATATGTGAAAATGAAATGTATAATAGCAAAAAGGGGTTAAAAATTTCATTTACCATTTCATTTGTGCAAAGATTTGTAGCAGTGGAGAATTTGTGTTTTGGAGCCGACTCTTGAATTGTTTGGTGCCAGAGCTACGGTTGATCATTTTCCTCACCGTTTGGACCAGGTTAGCGTTCTTTTTCCTCTCCTTTTTTTACATGATTCATATTTTTTTTAAGGCACTAAAAAATTATAAAAATTGATGCCCTGGGTAAACCCGAGCGCTCAACAAGCTCGACACTCCTCTAAAAATTGTGGGTAAGCACTAAGTGGCTTGGAAAATTCCCCTATTAACCAATCAAATTCACACCAACCCTCTGATGTGGTGGCTATGGGGGTGCTTTCTCAAAAAACAACAAGAAAAATGACCAAAAATGGCTCACGCATGCTCAATATGTGAGGAGGGCGTTTTGAGTTTTTGAACATTTTAAATGGCTAATGTAAGGGTGGATTGATGCCTTGATGTTAATGTGAAGAGGGCATTGTTCTTTTTCAAAAACAAACAATTATTTTTTTATAGTTTTTAAAATTTCCAAAAATTCGTCGAAATCATGATTTAATGAATTTTGTTGTTAATTGCAGGTGACTTTGGCAACATGCTTGAGTGGAAAGAAAGATAACATGAGCTCGATGATGTGGCCTCTCTGCAAAGTCCCCAAGAGAGAGATGCATTGAGGAATTGCGGTCTCCTCAAATATTTCAAAATGCAAAAGTTGAAGAAGGAGATTCTTCTTCTCGAATATATGATCGGGTTGTGGAACATTGCAGAGAAAGGGTTCCAGAAAGGGATGCATATTCTGACCATCGAGTTGGAGGATGTATATTTCATAATCGGTCTTTCAAAGAGAGGGGTTCCTATATATTTATCTGGGCAGAGGGAACTTCTTGCACCTGTGTATGAGTATATGGAAAACCATTGTGTCCCAAGAGAGAGACTAGTGGTAGGCAGGATTGCAATCAAAGATGTCAGAGACGTACCTCTTCAATCCATCATGTTTTCCATGAAAAGTATAGAAGGAAGTAAGAGCTCTCACCTAGTTTCAATATCATAGGTGGCCTATGGTTTACAGTGTTTAGAGCCAACACTCCTTAACTGGAGCGTAGGGTTTCTCCACCATGTGAAGGAACAAATTATGAGATGCAGAACAGGACAACATAAGTAGTTTGGATATGGTTCATTTTTGGTTTTGTTGTTTTTAGAGCG
The DNA here is from genome assembly GCA_010110895.2 of Picea sitchensis. Classification (NCBI taxonomy): domain Eukaryota; kingdom Viridiplantae; phylum Streptophyta; class Pinopsida; order Pinales; family Pinaceae; genus Picea; species Picea sitchensis. The sequence goes on along the minus strand of SNQJ01S0124640.1, from coordinate 42,652 downwards.
CATTCCCCAGTTTGCAACCTTAGATTTCATTAGAAGTGCATCCAATGGGAGAACCACGTATGGAATGGTGGACGAGCCTGTCCCCGAGACTAAGTTTGGATTCAGAGTTTAGATTCACCGGTGGTTTCTTTGCTTGGTTGAGACGTCAATTTATTGTGATAGAAGAATTTCCATATGGAAGAGTATATTTCTGGGGAAGCATGGACTTGTTTCTTCCAGTAGGATAGGTTTGGGATGCATCAGGTAAGAAACCAAAAATGATCTTCTCAAGTATTTTTTATTTTAAAACATTATATTATATTTTTTGGGGGGTACATAGAAGAGTCTTTAATAGATGTATTCATTTCATCGTGCAGATATGGAAGAAACACATCCAACATATATGTCGACATTGGGGCATCACAGAGATGCTCAGATTCTAGTTGATGAGGGGGTAGCAGTGGGAGGACTCCATGAGTTTGAAAGAAACCTCCAAGGCCTCATGACAGGTATCCCTCCTTTTAGGAGGCGGGAAGTGTTGTTACATATACAAAGACACACTGTGGGGGTGTCTGAGAGTATTAACTCTCTACTGAGGTGAGTATCCCATGTAGTAATTTGTTACTCGAAGCATAATGTAATGCAGGAAGATTAGAATTCTTCCTGGTGATTAGTCTGTATGACGATGCTTATGGGTGTGACCCACATTTTTCCTATCTATGTACCATTTTTTATGTAATCAAACATTTTCAGTCACGCTGTATATATATACATTTCTGAGTTTTTACAGTTCCAAATGATTTTCAAATGATGCCTTTTATGTGATGTATTTTAATTTACATGATGAAATGTGATGTAACTCATTTCCTTTATGAAATCTTATCTATGTGTGAGATATCTATCCATAATGTAATTTTCTAACAAATCTGAAACGATATTAAGTTCTCCTGGTATTTGTCAATATTCGATGAAATCAAACATTCGTTCAAGATGACAAACTCATAGATGGAGAGGTAGCAGGATATGATTGTGAATAGCGTAGATACGATTGAGTTGACATACTATGAATTGAGAGTCCAGATTGAAATGCCTAGGGAGGATGCCTCGATTAAAATTATGATGACAACATGATATTCTACCATGTTATTAGTTGTCGATCCTATACAAATACCTCATGAACTAACCAACTCATCAGAGTGGAAAACGACCCAAGCTATGGAAGCAACGATTTGGGTGTGTCGACTAGCACCATCCGCAAACCCAATAACGATAGGAAAGGAAGATGTCATATGTGCATGAAAACACAAGACACAGTATAAGTGGCTAAGGAAAAAATCGAGCACGCAAGAGAAAAGACACACCAAAAATAAAAATACAATAGTGTACAGAGCACGTATGCTATATGTCCTAGGCATAATACTTCTTCAGATAAATCCTGTTCTCGGGCTCACTTAGGGAAACTCCATCGTAATCGACTAGTTCGTAGGAGCCTCTATGTAGAAGACGTTTCAAAAAGTAGGCACCATACCATAGAGGTTCTAACTTCCCTATACCTAACTTGTCATGAGCCTGATCATAAACAAGGACCAGGTCTCCTTCTCCAAAAGTGCGAGGATGGACAGACTTGTCATATTGATTTTTGATTCATTTTTGATACGTCTCATTGACGAGAGAAGCATCACAACGTGTTTTTTCCAACCTCATCAAATGTAGGAAACGTTCTTCTTCAACATAAGTGTGGGGCCGGAGTTCTACTTTAAGCTTTAGCAAAGGAATCTCGCACTCAATTGTTAAGAAAAACTCAATTTCATATACTAACTAGAAGGGAGTGAATACAGTAGCAGTTTTTACTGAGGTCCGATAAGCCTAGAGAGTGGAGAAGAGTTGTAAATGCCAAGATGTGTTTTTTTTCCCTACCATCCATTGGATAATAGCTTTGAGGACTTTGTTGATGGCTTCAACTTATCCGTTAGCTTTAGGATAATACGGGGATGATTTCTCATGGCGAAAACCCAACTTGGTATGTAACTCACTCATCATATGATTTTGATAATGGGAAGCATGATCAGTGACACTGGCCTGTGGAACACCAAAGCGAGTGATGATGTGATTAAAAAAGAAAAGTTTTGTAGTACAACCATCATTCAGAAAGGTAGGCATAGCCTCATCCCATTTTGTAAAGTAATCGATGGCGATGATTATATAATCATGCCCCCGGGCTGAGGTAGGCTTACACTGCATGAAATCAATGCCCCATTTGGAAAAGGGGCCGATGGAAATAATAGGATGCAGTGGAGAAGGGTGGGAACTTTTTGATGGCCTCCATAAAATCCTTGAAGATGGAGGGCCAGAAGTATCTGGCACGTAAAATTTTATGGGTTGTAGGATTCTAGAAAGGTGACTGCCATAGGCTCCAAGGTGACAGTCATTGAGGACGGGTTCAACCTCTTCATGATTCAGACATCATCGTAGGATGGTATCAATTCCACGACGATATAAGGTGTCGAAAATAATGAGATAATGACGAGAGTGGTGGCGGATACGTCGACGTTCTTCATGAGAGATATCTGGATGAAAACGTTGTGTCTGGAGATAGAGAATGATGTATCCATACTAGGGATCAGAAATGATAATGAGGAGGGAGAGAATATCTAGGCTTAGTATCTTTGTCAGCATGGGGAAAATCACAAATGAGTTCCGCGAACACCAAGGAATTTTTGGATTTGGACTTAGTAAATTCAAGATCAAATTCTTGAAAGATTACGATGCATTTTGAGTATTTTCCTCCAAGTACCCGACGGATTAGGATGTGATAAATGGGGTTCGAATCCGCGATAAACGTGGTGGTGTGTAACCGAATGTAATGAAAAAATCTCTAAACAACAATGACGACTGCTAGAGCCAACTTCTCAACATGTGAATAACAAAGTTCTGGTCCAGATAGACTTTTTCTCATGTAATAAATCACATGTTCTTCACCGAAAGAGTCCTCTTGAACTAACACCATGGGAATAGTGGAAGTAGAGGCCGCTAAGTAAAGGATATAATCCTTTATATAGTTTGGAGGATGGAACAAAGGAGTGAGTGTCAGTGCATGCTTAAGATCATTGAATGATCATTGAGAATTATCATCCCAGATGAAAATGGCATCTTTATGCATCAATCGAATGAATCCTTTAGTGATTTGAGTGTAGTTACAAATAAATCGATGAAGAAATTTTGCTTTGCCCTACAAAATTTGGATTTGTCGTAGGTTGTTAGGTGGGGGTAAAGCTATAATAACTCTAATATTTAATGGATCCACCCGAATCCCATCCTTGGAGACAACAAAGATGAGAAGTCGACCTGATTGGATAGTCAAAATACATTTATGTGGGTTCAAATGGATGCGGTAGAACTGACATTGAAGAAAAATAGCCCGTAGATGACTGAGATGGTCGGATCGTCTAGATGAGTGGGCGAGTAAGTCATCGAGGTATGGTTCCACAATATGTTTGATATCGTGGAATGCATAGGACATGGCTCGCTGGAACATAGCCCCAACATTTTAAAGTCCAAATGGTAGCTTTCGATAAGCGAAAGTTCCCCACGGGTAGATAAATTTCATATTATGTTGATCAACTGATAAGATGTCTATCTAGTTATATCCTGAGAAACCATCCATAAAAGAGAAAATTACGCTATCGGTGAAATTATCAATAATCTGGTCGATGAAGGGTGTGGGGTAGTTGTATTTCAGACAAGCCTTGTTAAGATCCCTATAATCAACACAGACATGAAAGGTCCCCTATTTCTTAGTAACCGAGATGATATTGGAAACCCATTCCATCAAGGGGATAGGATAAATGAAACCAGATTTCAATAACTTTTCAACCTCTGCCTTAATAGCCGCAATATTTTTAATATGTACTAGGAGGAGTTTCTGTCAAACAGGTTTGACACTGGGATATGTTTTAATCTCGTGCACAATGATCGATCGATCGATCCCAGGCATCTCTTCATAGCTCCAGGTGAAGACATTGCGAAATTATTTAAATAAAGCGGTGTGAGATACCACTTCCTTGGGTGAACAATTATCTACGAGGTTAATGTCTTCCATGATACCTTCATTGATCGAAATATCAACAACGATCATAGATAAAAAAAAATCCCAAATTCCCCTCAGAAAGAGTATATTGGGTGAGGATGGGAGATTGCGGAAATTCGACAACATCAGAAGGGAAGACAGAGTGTATGTCTTCTTGAATTTCTTCCAAAGGTGGAAGAAAAGAGGATTGATGATGGCTATCATTCCAAGGTACAACGTCGAGGCTAATCATTTCCATTATAGATTTGTCAGAAGGAAAAATATGGGAAATGTAATCGATTGCTGATGACAAGGAATTTAACCACGATGGCATCGAATAAGTGTCGGTGCCAAGAGATGTTGGTCATATGAAGAGGGAGAGGTAGATTGAATAGCAACGTATGAGGTTTTGGTTAGACTAAGTGGCATGGTGTCACCGAGTGCATTGAATTCCAATGGACTCGGTACAATCCAAGGGTCAGATGATTCCAAGGATTGGTAAACCATAGTTGAAATCATATTGATCATGGAAATATGATGTGTAGTGGGTGGACGTGGTGTAGGCTAGAGTCTTTCAATAATCCAACACCAAATCTTTCATACGTGATCTTATGATCGCCCAAGAAGGGAATATTGTTGGTAGCGGGAACACGAGCATCAGGTGTACAAAAATCTTTGATCGATAGTGACAATTTTACCTTGATGAGGAAATTGTACAAATCAAAAAACTGAAGAAGCAAAGATGGTCATAGAATAGAACCAACTTCTTCCAAGTAACAACTTGTAATCAAGGGGAGCATTGACCACCTCGACATTAATAAAAATGGTTTTGCCGCCCAATTGAATGGACAGGGACTGCAAAAGTCCATGCGGATGAAAACCTTTCCCATCGAATGCACGTAACATCATTGGGGATTTATTAAGTGTGGGTGATTTCAATATTTTCCAACAGGCTAGAGACATGACACAAGTTGAGGCTCCCTCATCCAGAATAGATCGATGGATTTGTTGATTGTGAGCAACAACATCAACTTGGAAAGCAAGTTGGTGAGAGAGCCGAGATGTGACATTATCCAAGTTAAATGTGATACTGGTGGACGAATCAAGATCAAACGCCCCAATAGTGGCTAAGAGAATTCTACATTGACTGGGATAGTACTGCAAAAATTCTAACGCGGACATAGCACACGGTGCTTGAGCTAGATATTCAACGATGTTGTAGTGTTGGGTGTCACGTGAGCTAGTATTAAAGGTATACTTTCAGATAGTTCTCTTAAGAGGGCGTAATATAGAGTCGAACATAGGTTTCTCGATCTGGAGTGGTCCAGACAGAGGACTGACGGATGGAGGACTAACAGAGGATGGTGATGGATCCTGTAAAGAACGGTTAGTGATCTTCGCTTTTTCTGGTTTAACTGGTGTGTCGTATGTCATCAAGCGGGTGGTTATATCGATCCCGTTGAAGAGATAGATATGGGCACTTGTTGAGGCTTCATCATGAGAAGTATGGATGGAATTTCCCTCTAGAGAGGGGGTTTGAGAAACCATAGATTGTTGATGTGGAAAAGGTTGAGTTAGCACGGTGGGTTGAGAATTCCCTTTAAAGAGTTTGGCCACTTCATCACGATGTGGAAAGTATCGAGTTTAGTGATCATCACCACAAATAAGACACGGGAAATTCAACTTCCACTATGGTTTCTTTTCGTTAGCAGGCGACGGGTTTTGATCTTTTGGTTGTTCATTATTATTATTATTATTACTTTTATTCTTTGCCTTTTTCTTACCTCCATTTTGTTGTGAGGGTGCAGACTGAACTATATTCACCTCGAAGAATTGATTATGAGAGGAGGTAGAGTATGTGGTTAGACTTGGAGAAAATGAACTTACAACTTGAGGTACAACTCCGACCGACTGGGGTGTAGATTGAGTTTTGACAGAACCAATAATTCCATCTACATGTGATGAATATGAAGGTTTGGATGGATCATTAGTGGCATGGGTAGCATTAGGAATCAACTCATATAAAGTACCAAACTGGGAATACACCAAGTCTAAGTACTGGGCCCTGGTAATGGATTCTTCTTCGATAACTACACTGCCCATAGAAACATCATGAGCGATCGGCGGTGAAAGTGATTTGGTAAACCATTCCGCCAATAATTGTTCAGGAATGATTTCTTTGATCAGACTTCACCTTCGTCTCCATTCATGAATATGGTCAGAGATGTGCACAGAGTTGGTATGATGAAGGGAGGTCAAGATTTCAATAATCATTTCGTATCGGATAGGTAGTTGAAAATGGGTGAGGAAGGACATGGAAAGGGAGTTGAAATCTCAGAAGGAACCAACCAGTAATTCAGTATACCACTTGACTACGGAGCCCGTAAGTGTTAGCTGGAAAAGATGCAAATGTATAGAATCATCCATTAAGGATTTTGATGAACACCATAAATGGAAAGTCATTACATGATTGTTGAGGTCTTCTCTAGCTTTGTCATCAAACTTTGGAATATTAGAAGGGATTTTAGCTGGAATCATTGGCCAAAAAGGGTAATGCCATATAGGATCATTGGTTAATCGAGACAAGTCTGGAAGATCCAGAGTAGCAAGGAAAGGTAGTTGTTGATTGAACTAGGGTGATAATTGTGTGGCATAGGGACACCAGCAGGACCATAAACTAGGTTAGGTGGATAATTGTAACCAATAGGTCCGCTTACATACGGTTGTTGTTGACCAGAGTAAACAAGATTCGAAGAGGGTTGAGAAACATGTGTGAGTAGAGGATAACCTGATGGATTTTGAGGATTATAATTTGGTTTATGGGTTTGTCCATAAGGTGGATAAACATTTTGTTCATAAGGAGTATAAGGTTGTTTTTGTCCTTGAGAATGTTTCCCCCCAGGGAATAGTGGATTTCTTAGAAAAGGAGTGTGCCAAGGATTGGGCATTGTAGATGCATTCTTTCCAGAAGGTTTATGATGGGCTCCAGTTTGAGGCTGCCCCCCAGAAAGAGGTTTCCCTCCAAATGGATTCTCCCCCCCAAATGGAGGTTTCCCTCCATACGAAGGTTGCCCCCGAACCGAGGTTTCCCTCCAAATGGAGGTTTCCCCCCAAACAGAGGTTGCCCGCCAAACAGAGTTTTCCCTCCAAATAGAGTTTGCCCTCCGAAAGGAGGTTTCCCCCCAGAATGAGGTTGAGTCCCTAGAATTTGGAAACCATATGTAAACAACTGACCGGTGCCACTTAATGTATTATAGCCACCAAGACCGGTCCCTCTGAGTAGTTGTGTAGGTATAGAACTTCTGGGTATAACTTGGGTAGTGTTGACAACAAAAGGATTCAGTGATCTGTACCCAAGGGGAAGTTACGAGGAAGGCCGAGATGATATTGGTGTACCAATGGGAGCTTGTCTAACCACCACATTATTGGTGGGAATAGTCACAATGTGAGGGACCATCATAGAATGGGCCATATAGAGATAAATAGTGGAACTTGGACCAACCGACTGCATGTCCGGACCAATGGATGATGCAATGGAACTGACGGTTGTGCCAATAAAATTATCTTAAGGTACGATATAGGTAACATATGTTTCTATAATTTGGGATATGACAGGTATATCAACACCTGTCCCTAATTCGTAAAGGTCTCTCACCATGCGAGGTGGGCTTCGAACTATATCAGAAGTCCAAATGGGGTTTCTGACCAGAGGATTCGAATGAGACCCAATCAGAATTTCATAAGGGTCAATGAAAACAAGTTCTCCGACTGAATTCATTTGGAGAAAATACCTTTCATATCCCGCAGGAATGCAGAAATCCTCCATAGGATCTGTAAAAATTCAAAAATATTCTAAGGAAGCGGAACCTTCCTCCTGTGAGGTTATAATGTCATGAACCTCGCTCTATTGAGGAGATCCCTCCGTATCATGAGGGGGTAAAGGGTTAAATTCTTCCATATTTTCTAGGGGAAGGCCCTATACCCTAGGCGAATGTCATGGAGGGTTGATGTTGGCGGAACCAAAAATTCAAAGAAAAAAATCTATGGCCAACTAACGACAAAGAAACAAGATACAATAATAAAATCTAGGAATCAAACCAAGAAAAAAAAACTTCTCTCGAAGACCATACTAGTTGGTGATGAAATCCAACGTCACATGATCAAGTCAAGAAGAGGCTAGGATATGGTGGAACAGTTACAATGGAGACCTGCTTAACATACTTTCGCCTTGGTGCAAGCTTCCACACAATAATTGTGGATTTACCCTCCAAGGAGCCCAAATGATTTTGACCAATGTTTGTTCCAGGTATAGTGAGACTTCCCTTCACCGTAACCTTGTGTAAGTACCTAAGGACTATGGAAACTAAGGACACCAACTCATAGTTAGCTCCTATGCGGGTACATTCGACATTCCATTCTGAACGTATGAGTAGTATAACAAGTCCAAAATTCTTCGAGCAAACTGAGGACAAGTGGACCGGTAGAACTCCAGAGGACCTTGAATGGATTCATAGTTCATGAAGCATCGAGACCAAATGAAACCAGCCAAACCTCAAGAATAACCCTCAATATACAATCCAACCACTACAAATAGTTGAACCATAGAGGGATAATCTCCATAACTCTCTCGGATGTGACCTCGTGTGTAACCCTTGTGTGAGAGGGGGATCCTAGAAATCCTATACGACAACTGGATTTGACTCTCCCTATCGCAGGATGCTAATGTTTTGTTCTTTTGAAAACTTTGGAGATTTTTACTCACAGCCTAATCCAAAGTGCTAATCCTAGTCTAATGTTGGTGGAATATCCTAAAATAAAAATGTTCTAGATAATTTTTAATTAGCGTTCATTTTGTAGCTTTTCTTTACTCAAAAGGTGTATGGAAGTGAAACTGAAGGTGTTATGACTCAATTCCCCAAAAATGCATAAAAGATGATAAGAAATCATTTCTTTCAATGAATGCCTATTTAAGGGAAGAAGAAAAGTTGTTTTCACTATCAAACACTACAATGCAATGTTCTCAAGAAATTTGTTTCTCACTCAAATTCGGTGTAAAGATAAAAATATCATAAAATTTATTCTAACATTAAAAAATAATCATAAAAATATCATTTTGCTTTGTGTGTAAGTGATTATCAATTTTGATGTGAAACTTCTAATGTCATTCAGATTTTAATACCAAAAAGGTTCAGACAAACATAATCAATTTTTTCACAAACAAAGACACACTCTTGTTATGATTAACAAGTAAGACAAAGATCACAAAATTTACAAAATGAAACCAAAAAAAAATCAAAATATTGAAAATGGTTTGGACAAAAGACCTCAAATATCAAATGGGATGATACACAGATCTTTGAAATTCCTCACAAAGGTTTCTACTCAACCAGCTAAACGAGAAGAAAGCAACAAGACACCTCTAAATCAATAAATACGAAGAGTGACTTCAAAGTAAGGAAATGAAACATCAAAATCCCAAACAAGAAGAGATCAATTCTTAGAAATAGGGTGTTGAAGGCCAATACCAAGATGAAACTGAGAGGATGACACTCCTGAGCCAAATCCAAAATGAAGAAACAACTTCAAAAGATGAAAATTCTAGATAATTCGTCACAGAAAGGGGTAGCTCTCTGGTGTAAGGGGAACCATAGAGTTCTAGCACTCTGTGTGAGGATAAAGGGGGGTGCTAGATATTTGAAAACAACAGAGGGGGAGTGATCTTCTCTCAAAACTCAGAAAAGGACTTAGAAAAACAAAATTCCAAGCAAACTCAACAAATCAGGGTGATCATGATGAAATAAAGAGAAAATCAAACAAGTCTAAGAATCAAAGATAGTATGGAGAAGGTCAAGAAAAGGGAAAAGGACCAAAACAAGATCTTGGAATGGAAAAAAAAATCAAAGCTCCTCCCCAGTGGAGTCACCAATTTCTGTTACAGGTGAATCCTCCTGCGGACAAGCAAATTCCCTCTTGGTCTCTAGATTCCTAAGGCCAAGATAGAAAAGTTCTTAACATGGACACTGGCATTCTTTTTAGATATGATTAAGTTAATATTTGAAAAGGAAGAGGAGGGATATGTACCTTATTAACGAAGTTTGTCCTCGAAATATCCAAGCTGAGCTTCAATCTCGAGCTCCTCGACAGGTCCTGTAAAACAAGCAAAGGTACAAAGAACTTTCTATTCTATTGAGATTATCTCAAACATAGATCTATCAACTGAATACAAACTCAAGTGGGAACAAACATAAGTTTGAAATAAATAGGCCAAGCATTGATATATTAATAAGAACAAGTAAAAGCACTTACAACCCTTTGATGAAGGTGCAACATCTTCTTCCAGTTCTCCTTGTCCAACCCCTTTGATCAAGTATTATACACTAATTTATTTGATGGAATCTCACTTATGGGATCATAAGTTTGGTGTAATTCTCAATCTCCATCCCCCCCTTCTACCATGAGGAGGCCTCCTTATATAGGCTTGGAGAGGCCTAACCACTTGAGAGATATTTGGGATAAGTTTAGGATTCCTTTCCTTCAGTTGTGGATCTCTCCTAGGATCATGCCTTGACCCAAGATTCAAACCCAACTACCTTCATATATTGAGGGGATTATCCCCTGATTTCCTCCAACAAATCGAATTTCGCTGAAAAAAGAGCAACGCTCCCTCAAAAGGGGTATAGAGTGTTGGAATGCTCCTCTAGAAGGGAGTACAGAGTACCAGTGCTCTCTATCAGTAGGTAGGGGCGCGCTCCCTCCAAACATTGATGTTTTAGTGGCTTTTTCAGTGGCACAAGGTTTGTACTCTTTTGTCAATTGATTTTCCTTCTTCAAAACTAGTCTTTGAGGTGTCCCAGTGTCCTTATGATGTCATTAGAGAGATGACACGGACAATATGATGTTTGTGACACTTGTGACCAATATGTGACACTTGAAGTATTTATAATGACAACACTTTCCATCATTGCAATGAGTGATTTTGACGTGTAACACTCTCCAAGGGTTGACATCAATGATAACCAATTTTCCAACATGACCATGATGTTCAACAATGTCCCTCTGAAGATATATCTTTTGCTGAAGGTTTACATTTCCCTTTTCTTCTATGCCTTTCACTTCTTGTCTTCTTGTAACCAACTAATTCCACTTGTCCACTAATTCCATTGGTTCCAATTTGTAAGTATGCTCTGTCATATATCTGTCTAGACCTTCCAATTCTCTCATAAATATATCTCTGTCCATATGTCATAAGATGTCCATAACTTTGCTACTCAACTATCCATAATGTTGACCCATCTATCATTGTATTATCATGAAGGATTCTTTGTTGTAATCGGTCATGACATATTAATGTTTCTCACAATGAACCAAATATGTCCACTGATCTACAATAGATTTTTAAATATGTAATGAATATATCTTTCCGGAATAGTGTGTCAATGATATTCCTCTGATATCTTCATGGGAACACTACTTCTCAATCGATCAATTTTTTATTTTTACTTATGTTATCTGACTGCTATGAATACATCTCTATAAACACTTCAAGACACTCGAAGGATGGTTTTATGTTCTCTAGTAGCTACTACAATGACTCCCCCTATTTAAGACTCACATTTACTTGGAGTCTCCAATATGGATGGCTCAGAACAATGGAGGAATCCACCCTAATGCATATTAATATTATTCTTCCTTTGTAGACACATAATCTTTATGAACTATGACTTCTTCCTTTTTGGTTGTGGATTCATGATAATCTTGCACTACAACTCCTAAAAGTAAAATCTCTTGGGCCTATTCTTTACACACCTTCTCTTCTTTTATTTCTCACACTACTACTAATCTTGCGATCTCTGGGACCTGTTATTTATTTACCTACTCTTGTTGTCTTTCTTTTCTTCTCCAAATATTTGTGTGTCTAACATCGATATTTTCTTTCATGATGGGATTTATTATGCTTCTACAATTCCTAGGACTTTGTGGCATTTTTAACATTAAATGTTGTGGGGAGCCACATAGGTATTTATTGTATGAACATTTATTCCATATGCTCTGCAATATATAGCCTTATGTCTAAATTTAGTACAAATAAAACAATGACCATACAAAAAATTTGCATACCTCAGAGTGAATGGTATTCTTTGTGGTGTAGTCCTTCTGAATTCCCGCCTTGGCTTATCATGATATTCTCTTCTATTGACCCCTTTATCATGATTTAAGCTTCTTTGTTGCTTGAATGTGGATGGTATTTTTGAATATGTATCTCTATTATACTCATTATTATTTGATTCTTGTTGATCGTGATTCCTTCTTTTGAGTACTTCTACATAACTTTTTCTCTTTTCTTCATTCTTCCCTTCTAGCAACCTGGAGTGTTTCTCTTCAACTTTATTTATTGATGATGTGTATGTTACTCTCTCTTCAACGTTATTTCTAATTTTGATGATTTTAACTCTTAATATGACAACTTCTTCTTCAATCTTCTCAACCTCTTCTTCTTTCTTCATCATTTGAATCTTCATAACTTCTTCCATTCTCTTTGCTTCTTCAATTTGGATATTCAAGGAGATGATTTATTCTTCAAATCTTCTTTCTTGTTGAATAATTTTTTCTTCAAGATGGTTTAAATCCTTAGATATTTCCTTGAGATGACCTGTTGAAATATTATCTCTCTTCTCTGCTTCCTTTATTTGTGCTACTGTTTCGGCTTCCAAACATTGCTTATCTTCCATATGACTTTTATATGTTTCTTAATTAATTTCTCCTTCTTACAACTGAGATTTTAGATTCATGATGACCTGTTGGGATTATTCAGATATTTATTTAGAATTCTTCTAGACTAATTGTTCCTCAAGTGACTTGTTTTTCTTCCTTTATTTCATCAATTTGTCTGAAGCGCTCACTAATTCCACTTCAAAATCTACCATGTCTTATTCAAAATATTCTTCTTCTAAATTTGTGTGTGATGCAAGAGCATTGCTATCGAATCAAGAAAAGTGAAAGTGGAAGATGAAATCTACACCTCAACACATTGAAAGAACCAAATCGACTCTTAACCAACTTGGTAGCGATGTGGAGATTTGTTTTTGAATTTCTTGTTAATTAAATAGTTGTATGTAAAGTCGGGACACCGTTTGAAATGATGGATCATTGTAAATCCTTACACAATTGTAAGATATTAAAGGTGTTGGATATTATCCCTTATTAGTCATTAGTTTTCATTTGATTAGGTTGAGTAGGTAACCACTAGAGAAGAAGGTGATAGAACTTAGATAGGAGGAAGAAGAACAAAAGGTGCTCGCGGTTGAGACAAATTTTTTTATTGTATTGTTTGTAAGAGATACAAGTGGTAACCATGAGTTTTTGGATTGAATAGAACATAGGAGAATTTATCCATTTGCACAGTGTTGATCATGTTTTACAATTGTACTGTTGTTATGAGTTTTATGAATGTATGAGGTTCATGGTGAATGAATGAATTCATGAAAAATTGAATAAGTTTCAATTGTTTCTCTTCTGTAAGTTTATGCAAGGAGTGCATACCGAATGCAAGGAATGCATGTGAGTAAGTATTTTTCGACTTGAACCTCAAAAGAGATAGCGTGGAACTTTTGTATGTAAAGTGTTCATATTAAGCACACGAACTGCATATGCAAAGTCTTTGACTTGGAGAAAACTTTGGGGAAATAACTCTTTTTTTCTCATAAGATAGTGCAGAGGTCAGTTACAAGGAGTGCACATGACCAGAAATTGAATAAGTGTTGAAGAAATTCCTTGGAGGAATTTAAAGTTCAAAGGAAGAGAAAGTAAAAAGGATTTAGAGGGAGAAATCCTTCAAAAGAAGAATTTTTGAAGGTTGGATAAGATAAAGGATCAAGATTCACCCAGGAGTAGCCAAATCATTTCAGACCGTTAGATCTTGGAGAAGTCTCGTACTGGTTAGTCGTGAGGATCCTTTGGAACTCTCAAATCAGAATATTTGAAGTGAAGAGGCGTGAAAACCTCTGAGGAATGAAGTCATGAAGTGGCTCTTGAACATTGGTTGCGGGAGAGACAAGGACCGTTGATTGTCCAGCGAGAATTCGAGGTTTGTGATTCAAGAGAGAAAGGTGGAGCCGTTGTGAAAAAGATCAAAACCTGAAGTTCTGAAGCGGGACAAGGGTGCGATCTAAGTCGTTGATCGTTGGTTAAGGAATACCATTGATCTCTGCATGTGGAGATAATTCGCGATTCAAAAATCAGTAGTTGTGGAGTTGAGTGTGTTGAAGATTCACAAAGGCAAGAATCTGAAGAGATCATAACTGTTAGTTATTCGAACGACGAGAGTTGTAGATCTCTTTCAGAGGAATCCTTGGTTCAGAATTCAAAATAATTGGCAGAGGCTGCAATAAAAATGTCTGAAGCCTGAAGCGCTAAAGGAGATAAGCCCAGGGTCACATCCTAAGGACATATGCGGAAAGGGGATAGTGTGAAAGAGATAGCACCCAAAATCTAAGAAAATCAGAAACAACACTTAGAAGAGATCATAGGTATCATACGACCTACGCTAAAGGAAAAAGGGGCCTAAGTGAATTGCTTCAGAGGGAAAGTAAAGACCCATAGAGTTAATTCTTCTCAGTCTTGTGAAGATCCTAAATTGGGAGGTCGTGCAACCCTTAGAGAGAAGGGGGGTTTGCACCAAGTGGTATCATATCCTGAGAAAAATATTGAAGTTGTAATCAGTGTGTTAGGAAAGGTTGAAGCGATGTCACCGAGGGTACATGGAGAACCACCTATAGAAAATTGTGTTGTAGGAAGATAAATGAGATAGCCTCACGCAATATTTGAAGTGATGGAAGCAATACAAATTAAAACACCTGCCGCTGGAGATGCCAGTGATGCAAAGAGATAAGAAATAGAAGTTGAAGAAGCTACAGGGGAATATGTGGCTGAAGAACTGTTATTGAAAGTTGTTGTGAAGTTGGGAGCTAGAGAAAAGATAGACAACCTAATGTATGAAGGAAACCTGGATGCTGAAGAGTTATTGGACTAGATAAGGTCCATGGACAAGTATTTCGACTATGAAGATGTCGATGAAGGAAATAAGGTGAGACATGTTGTCACTAGATTAAAGGGACATGCAACACTATGGTGGGATGAACTACAGGTAGAGAGGAGGAGTAAAGGAAAATAGAAGATAAAGAATTGGGACATAATGGTAGCCAAACTGAAGGCTAAGTTCATACCTAAGGATTATTAGATAAATTTGTTCAGGAAGTTGTAGAACCTGATACAAAGGAGTATGACAGTGAAAGAGTGTACAGAAGAATTCTATAGGCTGAATATCAGGACTGGACAAAGGGAGAAAGATGATGAAAACATTTTTAGGTATATAAATGGCTTGAGGTATGAAATCGAGGATGAGATAAGCATGATGACCGTAAGGAAAGTGGAGGATGCTTATTAGAATTCACTAAAAGAAGAGGAAAAGTTGGCCAGAAACCAGAGTTAACGAAGTAGAGGTAGAAGCTCAAATAGAGGTAAAGGAGTTGTCTGTAATAAGGCACATAAAATTAAGGATGATACCGGGAAATCATATGGTCACTTTGAAAGGGGAGGAAGTTCTCGAAGAGGACCTGTTAAGAACCAAACACCTGATTACAAAAGATCACCATAGATCCAAAGATATATGAATACAATCACCACACAAGATATATAAAACCATATAGAAAACCACAACTTTATTATAGAAACCCTCGAGGTAGGGAAACACCATACAATGGATCCTATTATGGAAGGGATCATCTCATGTTCACTTGCCTCTTCAAGGGGGCATCCTCCTACTGAGCTACTGCTCCAAATACAATACTTCTCTTCATGTCTCATTACATTGCTTGAACCCCTTTATATAGCACTACCATCACCTAAGAACTTTCTAGAGGAGGAATCTTCTAGAAGTAGAACCTTCTAAGAAGTCCTCTTACATTTATTATATATAATTACCCATTTATTATATCTAACTACCATAGTGGGCCTT
>SNQJ01S0124638.1:16542-26567 GCA_010110895.2 Picea sitchensis | reverse complement strand
TGAACCAATTTGCAAGCCAATTTAATTGGTTCATGTTAGATTTAGTCTTTTGGATATGTATTGTTAGTTGAAGATATTCAATGCTTCCAACATGTTTTTATTTATCATTGTAGAATGGTTAAGCAAGCTAAGTTGAAGGAGAAAGAGGCAATTGAGGAGAAATAAATAAATGAATAAGAAGGGTTGGAGCAGGAATAGGAAGGGAGAATATTCAACATGTTAGTTGAATTCTTACGAAAGAATGCAAACTTTAAAAGATAGGGTTGGGAGCTTTTAATAACTTTTCTTATTACAATTCTTTGATTGTTTGTTGAAATATATTTGCATTAATTCTTACACCTCTTTCTTTGATTGTTTGTTGAAATATATTTGCATTAATTCATACACCTCTTTCATTGATTGCTAGTTGAAATATATTTGCATTAAGCCCCTATGATTGTTTGTTGAAATATATTTGCATTAATTCTTACACCTCTTTCTTTGATTGCTCGTTGAAATATGTTTGCATTAAGCCCCTGTAAAAGTGAAAGTGGGAAATTGACAATATTGACTTTCTTTATCAGGTTATTACAATTATGATGACATGCTACCGCTATATTGAACTTATCATGTATTCTATTTATTTCATTTCACCAAGTTATTTTTCAATATTTTCAGTGTCTTCTACTTATGTAGTATATGTGGAATATACTTGTGTATTTGAAATTACAGTCAAACTTTCAAATTCAAATAGGAAACCTTCCAATAGGAAAGCTAAGATTTATATAATTCCAATAGGGAAACACTTCCTCTCTGCATTCCATGATGGCACTATATACAGTTGCTAACATCGTTAGTTATCTTGTACAACGAGAAGGAAAATAAAGAAGTAAGATGAGACAGAAAAAGAACAGAGACGGTGTGTAAAGAAATAAGCTGATATGAAAAAGCAACTTGCAATACAAAAACATGCCACACTCGTGGAACGCTTTCTTCTCAGGATAACCTAACACTCAAACAGTGCCCACTGTAATGGATGAAACAACTCATAACTCTTTGCAAGGAAAATATATATATTTGCAGTGGTGTTGTGATGTCAATGGATCAAATATTACTGCAAGCAATAAAGACAGAGATGGAGAATCTTGGTGGTTGTTCTGCTTTTTATAAATGTGTAAAATGTGGCATTAATATGTTCTGTTCTTTCTAGATTCTAAGTACTTTGAGTTGAATGGATTTGATTGTGTGGTATACTCAAGTCTCCCCTGGAAGCTTGGCTCAATGTTAATTGGTGCATTTCTGAAAAATGCATTTAAGTTTGGGTATCCGGCATAAACCCAAAGTTGCATTGTTCAATGAATTTCAGTTGTAGGGGGCATCTAGTGAAGCAATAGGCCTGACAAAAGTGCAATCCTTTAGAAAAAAAACAAACAGGCTTATAGTGACATTGAAGATAATGAGTTCATGGCAAAGAACATTGTAAATGATTAAGAACATTGTAAATGATTAAGAACATTGTAAATGATTGGTAAGAAGTTTTAAGATGTTTGAATTTAATATAGATTTTTTAGATTCCATTTTTATCTATTTTTAAATTTTTAATCAGATCAAGCCAAACATTAAATTGGTAGTGTGTGAGATATCTTTGTTTGTAGAATAAGAAGCTCTCTTTGAACATATAATCTTTTAAGAAAAAATACATATTCATGTTCTTAACTATTAGATACACATATATTTAATTTTTTTTTTTTAATAAATTTAATCTTTGAATACACATATATATAAATTTTTTAAAAATAAATTTAATCTTTGACAATATGATATAGTTGCCAAAAAAAAATCTATTTCAAGATTAACTCAGATTATCTCCTGTTCTCAATTTTAAATAATAATGTGCAAACATCTATTTTAAAACTTCAACAAAGCAAATCATTCAGACATCAAAGGAATGAATACCCTTGCTCATAATTGAAAATCAAATCATGGACAAAACTTGAGTGGGATCTCTCATGGTAAAAAAAAAAATCTCAAAAAAGTTATTGGTAATTAAATTTTTTTTTATTAAAAATTTTAATATTAAAATATTTTTAACAAATCTTAAAGTTATTGTTAATTGGGTTTAGTTTCAGTAGTTCAGGTTAATTGGGTTTAATTCAAGTGGTTTGTGTATTGGGTTTAGTTCCAATAGCTCAGGTTAATTGAGTTTAATTCAAGTGGTTTGTGTTGAACGATGTTTTCCCATCTATATTCAGGTTCAATTTTCACAAATGACATATTAAATTTTTAAATAAACAATATATCGAAAAAATTTCAACTTTCTACAAAATCCAGTTTACCTCTGGTACCATCCCTCCGGTACCATCCTGGAAATGAGAAAAAGTGCCAAATAAATTTCCCTAATCACTATTCCAAAAAAAAAAAAAAAAAACTTAACGCTATTATGTCACTCAGAATTTCATCGTTGTCGGCTTTGTTAAACATACATACAGTTCTTTCTTCTATAACTATTTATAAATTTGACACAGTTCGAAAGTTAGACTCTCCAACATTTCCAAGTTTCGTCTGCAATGTAATGATATAAAGTAAGTATCTCGGCACTATCTTGATAAGTTTCCTTGGTCTTTTCGGAGAAGTGTTGTGCCAAGTTCTACACAGAACCAGGATTTTACAGTTACTGTTAACGCGTTAACAATGAGCTGTCGAACTTTATATGTGGGGAATCTACCTGATAATATTACAGAAAGGGAAGTTGAAAATCTATTTGGCGAGTATGGGCGTATTGTTGATATTGATCTGAAGACTCTTTCGAGATATTGTTTTGTTATGTTTGAGGATGCTTGTGATGCACAGGATGCTGTTCGTTGTCGTGATGGCTATAATTTTGATGGCAACAGATTACGAGTTGAGCTTGCCCGTGCTGGTCATGGCCAACTTTCATCTACTGACCTACGAGTGGAGGTTGCCCGTGGTAGAGAAGTGTTCAGACGATCTCAATATCGCGTCGTTGTTACTGGCCTACCGCCATCGGCTTCGTGGCAGGATCTAAAGGAGCATATGCAACGAGCCGGTGATGTTTGGTACTCTCAAGTCTTTCGTGACAGCAGCTGTACGACTGGAATTGCAGACTACACGAATTACGATGACATGAAATATGCTATGAGGTATCTCGACCACTCTGAGTTCAAGAACGCATTTTCTCACGGGGCTTTTACAAGGGTTTGTGAGTATAAGTATGTACAGAAGAGAAGCATTTCTCAGAGCTCCAGCTGCGGTTATAGCCGTAGTCGCTCAAGGAGCCGAAACCCCAACTGCAGCAAAAGCCGCAACAACTCTCTAAGGCGTGGATCAGCTTCACGCTCCATGGATAAAATTGGAAGTCCCAGAAACGGTAGCAAAAGCGTGCGCCCAAGCCGTAGCAGGAGCCGAAGCCCATAATTTTTCTTTACAATATCAAATTGCAAATTGTGTGTTTATGCTTACTTGTAGTAGGTGAATGCAAACCATGCGTACTTCCCTTTACCAGTTTTTTCTGGCACTATCCATATAATAATTTTCTTTAATCTCTATTTGATGATAAGCATGTTGAGGAAAATTGTAGATAACTTAAACACCAAGCCTTTTCAATTCTTGAATACTAGAATGATGTAATAGCATCTAGGTGAAGTTAAGAATTTTACACAAAACTAAACTTGATTTTTGTAGGAGAGGTGTAATTTCTTCTGTGATCAACATGGATTTTGTGTTTAACATGGAGTTTACATCTGTAATTTAAAAAAAATACTAATAACAAAAAAACATTTCAATGTTTGTCATAAATAAAATATTTCAATGTTCACTTAATTTGTTTTAAAATATCAAGGTGCTTGCATGCATGAAGATGATGGTCGGAAAAATGCCCACACAAAGAAAATTCCTCACTTAGTGAATCCCTATAGAGGTTGCTAAGTCATCTCTCGGTTGTCCTCGTTAGAACAGTGCATGTGTTTTTGTGAGGGGATTTTTTTTAATACCTTGTCACCCATTTTGAGAGACATTGAGCAAATTTGGGAGAGAAACCATTTTGAGAGACATTGAGAAAATTTGGGAGAGAAAATTGATAAGAGATCAAACTTTACTGATGCGGTCTTCAATTGATTCAGCTAAGTATTTTGATGGAAATTTTTTATTTTATTTATTTATTTTCATAATTTGTTTAAATTATAATAAATAAATAAAAAATGTTTTTCTCTTATTAAATTGCAACACAGTTAATTAATATGGATCTTCTAGAGAACCCAAATACAATATCACCATAGGAAGACACATCAAACCTCAACTCACAATCCAAAAACATAAACATGGAAATTGATGTAGGGTTGATATCTCATAGAACCCTTATTCAAGACTTACAAAATACTAGATACTAGAGAGCCCTCATGAGTGTCACTAACCACTTCCCTAGACACCATTGTATCTTCCATTACAAATGCATATGGATAATTAATTCACATTTATGATTACATGGCGAGAATGTATAAATATTATAGAATAGGTCTAGATAAAAACCAAGTTAGAGAACTCAACATTTCAAAACAAGACATGATGACATTGTTTATTGACCCGAGAACCCGATTAGAGCCACGATCCAAAAAATGATGTATTCATATGGATTGATGCACCTTCCAACCATTTTTAGACATTTGGATAGATAAGTGGTTTATGGTATTTGACAAACCTCCCTGCATATCTATTTCCTTAGAAAAATACTAGAGAGCCCTCACAGTTGTCACTGACAACTTCCCTAGACACCAATAGGTCTAGATAAAAACAAAGGTAGAGACCTCAACATTTCAAAACAAGACTTGATTAGAGACACCATCGAAAAATAATGTTGTGTTCATATGGATTGGTGCACCTTCCAACCATTTTTAGACAATTGGTGTTATAGCAAGATTTGCTTCACCCTATGCAACTTGCTCATAAGGCCTTTTCCAGCTCGCGTACATTGGGTTTTGTGCCCAAAATTAAAAAAATGGTGTCAGGTTTCCATGTCACGTCAAGGCTATAAATGGGCCATATCCAAGCTGTGGAAGAAGGTAGAAGAATTCAACTTTGAGAGCAAAATTACTCTAGAGAAATTATTCACTTCATATTCAGTCTTCATCTCTTTGTCCTTTTAAGTCTGAACACATTGTTCAGCCCTCAAGCTCTTCCCTCTTTGATGGAGAACCTTGTTGTATCTCTTATATGAGATTTCCTTTGGAAGAGGATTGAAGTGGTGGAGGCCCAGTTGGAAGGGACGTAGTTTCTCGTTTCACCTGTCCCATCATCTTGGTGTGCAGAAGAACACCCCATGAAAAAAGGTCCCCATCCAGGACCCGCTCCATTATCCTCAGCTGACCCCCAGTGATCCGTTGAGTCCCTAAGGATCTTTAGATCCTCACCACCATAGCGACAATGCACTCTATCAAAAGATCATCAATCAATACAGATGACCAAACCCGTCATTGGGTTCGGCCTCGTGCAGTGGGAAGTCGCCAAGTCACCCACTTGATCCTCCCCCGGTAGCTGGGGCTCGATAGGAAGGGCCATCCCACATAATGGGAGCCCCGTTAAGAAATACACATCCTCCGTGGACGAGAATGTAAGCTGCTCCCCTCTAACATTAAAGTACTGCAGATCAGTGCTCCACATCCCAATCAGATATTGAAGTAGGAACTCCTGCGATTGTATCAAAGGGTAGTTGAATAACTTGAGCAACCTACAGGCTGCCAAGTATCTCTGAACACTTGACTATGCTCTCACCACCTCCCATATATGGTCCCAGTCACGCTCTCTCCAGTGCACCGACATCGTGCTATCAGAATATGCTGATCACCTGTATCCACACATAAACACTTGATCAACCTCATCATCTAGGAAAAAAACATCAAAATATCAAAAATTACAACCCCTAGCCTTACCCACAGTGCATGTCTTTCACCTAGATAGGTGTGCACATGTGCGCACCTGTTCTTTGCATAGTTGCACACTAATGCACACTTGTCAGAGAAACAACCACATACTCATGCATGACTTTCAGTCAGACATGCGTGCATCACTTGCGCACCTGTCTGCCCATCCCTCGCGCTCACATGTGTGACTGTGTCAATCACATCCTCACATTATGTGCTAGAAAATGGACTATACCCGTGCACATGTGCGGAGGTATTCTACCTTTTACCATACACTATTGGGCGCCTACCCCAAAAAATCCTTGTACGACCCTACGTACAACCACTACCTACAAGCTAGGAAATTCACTACATACAGGAGGATAGGACCACTAACCTATCTCTCGCCACTCCCAGATTGGTAGCCTCACAGTCCTGCAATCTCCAAATCTTCTCACAACAAGCTCCTCAATTCAACTACAGTGACAGGGGCAAATGAGGTGGCATTGTGGGTCCACCATCCATATATAGCCCCTTTCCCCCAAACTTCCACACTCTGTTACAGGAGCCCAGAGCCTCTGTTTTCTGATCCATTCTCCGCCATGAGATCCTGGTCCCACCATCTACACAGTCACATCCCCTGGGTCATAATCTACACTTGGCCCCAGAGGGACATTTTTTTCACATCACATTCAGGTACTCATGCTCATGTTCAATTTTATCAAATAGTTGCTATATGTTCTTTATCATCAGATATTGTTCACATCAGGTATTTGGTTTTCATGTGTGCAGATACTTGTTCTTCAATATTACATCCCCTTCAGGTATATGTTCGACACTGACATGTAATTATTCCCTATGTAAATCACTTGCATGTCCCAGTCATATCCTTTGAAATTTACCTTTAGGGTCCTTACATCTGGCTCTGCAATACCTTTACCTATGCTGCATTTGGGTACTGTCAGCCAGTAGCACTCTGCCCCACACGAGTTGTCCCATTCATATTTTCCCTTGGCAACTTGACACTCATGATTATTTTACCCCTAGCGATGGGATTCTTGATAGTCTTCTACACTTCCGAGAATAAACCCCATACTTCTTCTCATCATATTGCTAACTTTCCCAATGGACTCCCATGTCATATCATCTCGGCTTTATTGACTGCACCTCCACAATATCATTATCGCTCCATCTCATCCACCACCAGTTTTCCCATCCGCAGATTTTCCTCCAACCATTTACCTAATATAGAAACCCACCCATGGGGCCCCCACCCTCCACCAGCTTTCTTTTACAAACTTGCACCCTAAAAAAGGCCAAGCCATCTTTCAATGGGGCACCCGTTTCTATATCTTTCTACTCAACCTAAATTATTCTTTATTTCTTTGGTAATGTAAAAAGCCTTGTTTCCAATATGTACTTAGATTTTTCGTCGTCACCTTTGATGACATTCTTTTTTCCTTGGCAAAGCAACCCAGGTCTCCCTTGGTTGGGGCATCCCCTCTTTTTTCATTCCAACATCATTCACGAACCCCGAGTATCCCAATTCCATGTACCCATGATCTCTAAGTTTGTCCAGTTTTTTTAGCCTCTGGCACAATTTAACCCCATATCTAGTCATCCCCCTGACACTAGATTCAGTTTTACGGTTGCTGCCAATCCCCCTTCAAAATTCCCCAACCAAGGGCAATATTGAGTCTCATTGCACCTCGACTTCGTTCATGTTACTCGTCAGTACCTGATATCATCTCAGTGAAATTCATGAAGCCCTTTTCTTCTTGGAGTCATGTCTCCCTTCCTGTCGATATCAACACAATTTCCNATATCTTGACTCTCATTACCTTTACAATGAGTCTCGGACGACATAGAGAGAATCATCATTGCTCTCTAATTCCATTGACCCCCATAACATTCAAATTCAACAAACTCTCATGTTATGGTGGGTCTTAGTATGAAACTATTGTAGTTGTTTCATACTAGCTGAAGACCTATGAATTTGTTAGGCCATCAATACTTACGAGTCATCAACAATTCTTACAATCGTCCTTACCTCACTTTAGAGTCCATTCACCATTCATAATTGTCCTTTGCCGTTATCAACCACCCCCGAGGGTGATGCAATTATCTACATCAATATACATCTTCAGTTACAATCTCACATTTTGGTTACATGACATGAGCATGGGGCATGCATGCCTCGTTTGTACACATATTTTCTTTTTTCTCCTTAGAGAAAGGTTTGGGTCCCACAGTTTTCCCTCTCCCTTCGGCGGATCGCTCTTGAAGTTCCTCTCTTCACTCTTCATTACAATGGCACTCTCAACAAAAGAAACATTAATGTATTTCAACTATACGTATGCTCCTAAACTTACACATCAGGGGGCATCTCTTATCACTGAAAAATTGTCCACAACATTGCACGTAAAAGGTTAAAGAAACACATCAATGCCATCAACAATTAGTCCACCTACAACACCAAAATGCATTCAAAAGGAAAAAAACTATACAATTGGGTCAAAAATTGAAATGCATAGATTCACCAAAGGAAGCACACATACGATGTTGATATTATGGTAGCTGCGAGAGGTATTTACCTCCATGTGTAAACCATAAGAGAATAGAATATTCTGGGAAGCAAGAAGAAACCCTAATGAGTTGGCTAATAACCCTAGAAAACTTGTTGGCTCAAGAAGATATTTGGTATTAGGTTATTATCCTCCAAGAGAAGAAGTCAGCCAAAAGAAATAATATATACTGAACAGATAGATACCCAGAATGAGAAGTCAGCCTAGGCAATTAGCCAAAATTAGTATGAATACAGGGCACCGGTCTCTCATTTGACAAACTTCTCAAAATTGCAGAGCAACACTTGTGCGCACTGTAGTTTCCCAATTTGTGCGTAGGTTTGGAGGAGAGTTTCTGTTGCAGCTGCTGCAGCTAGCAATTACGCTTTGGTTGGACTATCTCTTGGTTAGGGTTTGGACTATCTGATTATCTCTTGTTGGTGTGCTATCCTTGGTGAAAGGTGCGCTACCCTTTGTTTGGCTATATAGCCTAGGGTTTTCTTCTGGAGTGATTCTCTGTCAAGGTTAAGGTGCTCGGAGGGTGGCTTCGGCCTATGGTTGGGTGACAATAGTGATATTGTCAATGGTAAAACAAGCACATCAATTATATTCTAACAAGTTATGGGCCCACACCTCCTTCATTCAGTCTAACCACTGGAAGGAAGCATAATCGTAAGGATACTAAGCTTGTTGAAGAACTGTCACTAGGGTTTCTAGCAGGAGTAGTTACTAAAGCACTGCCGCTAGGGTTACTAGCAAGTGCAGTTGCAGAAACCCTAAAGCTCTCATTGAGGCACCTTAATTGAAGGGATTGACCTATTCTCTGGATAGATTAGTGCACCCTAGCCTAGCGCATCTCTTGATACTCTCAGTAAGCTAAGACGTCAAGTTTGAGTTTTTGGTCAAATACAGGGTTGACCAAGTCAAAGCAGCCATGAATTACTCTATGAAGTTAGAAAACAAGTTAGATGGAGCCTCTAACTTCAGAGTGTGGAAGACAAGGATTGACCTCATCCTTTCCAAGAATAAAGTGCTGGATATCGTGAAAGGAAAGATCGTGAAACCAGAGTTTGAAGAAGGAAAAGAGAAGGAACCACAAAACATTACAGTTATGGAGAATTTCAAAGACGGTGACATCAATTCCATGAGTATCATAGTGGACTCTATAAAATACCACTTGATACCCTACATCTCCCACCTAGACTCATCGAAGAAGATGTACGATGCCCAAACAAACCTTTTCTCAGTTAGAAACATTGGGAAAATAATGAGTCTGAAGAATAAGCTTCGCAACATGAAGATGAATGATGATGACAACATAACATCATACCTTGTGAATATCTCTCAGTTGAGATATCAACTACAAGATATTGAAGAGATCATTTCAAAGAAGGAATTGGTAAACATAGTACTCAATGGTCTTCCCAAGACATGGGATGCATTTTTTGCAAGAATGAACACAAGGATCATGCTTGCTCAAGAAGAATCAAGCATCAGTGCAAAAGAGAAACCCCAAAAGAAGTATGATGATCAAGCCTTCACAACAAGATTCAATAATTTCAGGAACAAA
>SNQJ01S0124635.1:26577-40289 GCA_010110895.2 Picea sitchensis | reverse complement strand
TGGTAGTGATGATGACAGGTTAAGAAGAAATTTACAAAAGATATGAAGAATGAATTTGAAATGTTGTTACTTGGAGAACTATCCTTCTTTTTGGGACTTCAGATACATCAAAGAAACCAAGGAATCTTTATTTCTCAAAACAATTGTATCAGAGAAATGATAAAGAGGTTTGGAATGGAAGATTGAAAACCGGTTATCACTCCCATGCAAACCAATTGCAAGTTGAGCAAATATGATGATTCAAAGTCTACATATCAGAGGCAATATAGGCCAATGATTGGAAACCTACTATATGTGACATCATCCAGACCAGATGTGATGCAAGAAGTTGGACAGGTGGCACGATTTCAAGCAGCACCAAAATAGTTACATGTGTTAGTAGTGAAGAGAATTTTCAGATATCTCAAAGGAACATAAGAGCTTGGATTATGGTATCCAAAAGGAAAGGATCTATCACTTATTTCCTACACATATGTTGATTGGGAAGGTTGTATTGATGACCGACGAAGCACTAGTGGAGCAATGTTCTACTTGGGTGAGTGTTTAGTATCATTGCTAAGCAAGAAACAATCATCAGTATCTTTATCTACAGCCAAGGCAGAGTATATTGCAACATCATATTGTACACAGGTTCTTTGGATGAAACAAACTCTGACAGATATACAGGTTGAGTATGATGAGCCCATTCCAATCTATTATGATAATACAAGAGCCATCAGTATCTTGAAGAACCAGGTGATGCACTCCAAGACGAAGCACATTCCAATAAAGTATCACTTTCTACGGGAGCAGGTTGTAGAAAACAACATCAAAGTTGAGTATGTGGTTACAAAAGAACAAGTGCCAGACATCTTCACAAAACCACTTCCACGAGAATCCTTTGAATATCTTCACCAGAGACTTGGAGTTATTTCTACTCCCAAATGAATGATTTTTGAATGCTTATCTTATATGTCTTAGATTTACACAAGGAAGCACCATAAGAGGACAGTTCAGTTAGGGGGAGAAACCCCAGATGGAAAGATACCTTTGCCATTGATGACAAATGGGGAGAGATTTATCAGATGCAGAAGACAGAGGCATGGTTCCAGGGGGAGAAAATTTATCAGATGTAGAGGACAGAGGCATGGTTCCAGAGGGAGCATGAGTGATATGATTTCAGTATTGCATCAGAGTATTTTCGTCAATGCCAAAGGGGGAGATTGTTGATTAAAGTTGGTTGTCATTGATGTCAACCCTTGAAGAAAGACCTGCATCACAAAGGTTTGGGTAATGGACCCAATATTGATTGATGTAAATATGAATCATTATTTTATTTTCATGGTTGATAAGAATTAAATATGGATGAACTCCAAAGTGGTCCCCTTATGGTGAAATCCCTCACAGGAAGACGCTTTGCAGAGTAAGAGAACCCATGCTTAATTGTGGAATAATGAGATGAAAGATAGTGAATTTGTCAGGGAAAATATCCTAGATGAATATTTCTTGTCATTCCATTTCCAGTGGTATGTGGAATGTCACATAACTCCTCATGGTTAGAGAGTTATGACCATGTGAAGTTGTAGAACCCAGGTTTGGGTAATGGGCCCAAGTTTGTTTGATGGATAATGGTATGATTTTTGATATATTTTAAGTTAATACTATTCTATATGGATAGTACATGTCATTCCATTTCTTTTGGTATGTGGAATGTCACATAACGTTTCACGGTTTGAGAGTTATGGCCTTACAAAGTTGGAGGACCCTCTTATGTCATCTAGAATCCCCAAAAGGTCAAAGTAGTCAAAGTGGTTTAAGAGATTTTAGAAGGTAAATACTAAAGTGAAGTGATGAGTGTACTATAATTAAAATTGAACACAAAATAAATTATTTAAATAATAAATTTAATGGATAAATTAGAAGTTGGTTAACCCTAAAATAAGGAAAATGGGCAAAGTGACCTAAAATATGGTTTTAAGGAAGCTACTTGGAGAGTATAAATAAGAGGAAAGGCTCTCTCATTTTAGATAAACTTGAACATATTGAATAACTATATGTTTCTGAGGTAACCAAAGGATATATAAACCTAATTTCTAAGGAAAGTGAAGAAAAGAAGGCCAGAATTCAAGGAATGATAAATTCTTTTGATGATGCTTTCTAAGGTATGTTTTTTTCAAGTCATCTCACCATTTTCAAAATAATTTTTTTTCTAGAATGATTAAGATCATGAAATTTCTATTCCATTGATAAAACATATCCAAGTATCTTTTTTAAAAAATTCAGCTTGTGGGTCATTTTATTTTTGGAGTTACACTCCGTGGAAAATAGGGTTTGTGGTTAGTCCTGAAACTAGTCAAAAACAGGGGTTTCGGGTAAAAATGTCATAACTTCTCCATAACAGATCCAAATTAAGTAAGACAAAATGTGTTGGTTATAGTATATTCTGTAGTATGTTTTATAAAATCTTCATATCAATTCAACAAAAATTCCATGTGGGGAACGCTCTACAAGGTCTCTCTCTAGAATAAGATGGAATTCAGCAAGGTGTGCCATTTTTTCCATAACTCCTTTTATGAGAGGTTCCAAGTAGTGTCACATGGAGGAATTACATAAAATAAACTGAAGAACATTGTGTATCAGTTTCAAATCTTTATTCATTATAGGTACAAAGTTATGAGTATTTCAAGTTAGGGTTGTTGACTAATCCAAAACTAGTCTTGTGAGACTAAAGAAACATTTGATGAAAATGCTAGTCTCTCGTTGTTAAATTTAAGGAAGGTTTTAATGTATGTGATCATATACACCAGGTCTATTATAGAGTTACAAATCATATTTGGATGATGAAAATGATGAGGGCTTTTGGTTCAGGTACAAGTTGGTTACATGGTTGAGACAAGTAGTTGATGAGTTGGCACATACATGAGGTGTATATTTGATTATGTTGGTACACATTAATGAGTCATAGTTGATGAGTACTTGACACATGATTGGTACATACTTGCTACATGGTTCGTTTCTCTTGTTTATGGTACAGGTTGATTACATATTATTTGGTACAGGTTGGTGCATGGTTGATGCACTTGTTTATGGTACAGGTTCAGGTATAGGTTGATGCATGGTTGATGCATGGTTCACGTTTATTGGTACATGTTTACAGTGGTATATATCACAGTGATAGTGTGACATTGGTTCCATCATTCTACTTCTATTTTAGGGGGGTTTGATGGGGCAAGGACAGGTGGTTGTAGCCACCTTCCGGTTGTAGCCGAAGAACATAGTGGGTTGTAGCCTCCTTCTGGTTGTAGCCATAGAATTGGGGAGTTGGATCTTCCCTCAGGTTGTAGCCTGAGAAGCTAGGGGGTTGGAGCCTCCTTCTAGTTGCAGCTAGAAAACAAAGGAAGTTGGTGCTTCCAATGAATGTAATTCTTCAAGACATATAAGATAAAACATTATGTGGTTTTCACCCGATTTGGGTTTCCACATAAAACACTGGTGTATTGTGTATGTGTGTGATTGTTCATTTATTATGGCTCATTATTGGATAATAATTCTACATTGATATAACACTTAGATTATTTGGAGAAAAAATATTATAATTGCGTTATTAATGATTCACCCCCCCTCTCAGTAATCCAACAATAACCCTAATATTGATGAGTAGATATAGAATATTTGTAGCGTTTCTTGCGTAAGTTTTTTTGTAGGTCAGCTTTGGGAGGAGACTTGCAGCCCGGGAGATACAAAGTTTGAGGTGGTCTACATCGAACATTGGACTAAAGGTACTACTTCTGACCTACTTTCCTATCTCTTTCTTTTCATCTATTTAGATTGTTTGGGGTAGTTTAGGAATTAGATTGTCTTTTAACTGAGATCATAGCTCTACCTATAATTTGACCCCGGTATAGTAATAGGGGGATTTTTACCACTAGAAGAATGGCTTGGTAAGGAAAGGCAAGGCAAGGCATCACATGGCATGGAAAGGAAAGGCATGGCATGGCATGGAAAGGAAAGACAAGGAATGGCTTGACAAGGCAAGGCAAGGAAAGGAAAGGAAAGGAATGGCATGGCAAGGCAAGGCATGGAATTACAATAATACTATAACAACCATAAAATGAAGCCAAAATTTAAATCATTCATAAATATGAAATATTTTTTCAAATATTCCTTTTACATACCTATGGTAATTCAAGTATACCATCAATATCACATCTAATATTGATGGTCTCCATTAACTTCTCATGCCAAGAGTAAGGCAAGAAGTATCATACCTTAGATGAGTTCTTACTTGACATTGTTTGTAGTTGGAGGTTTGTACCAACAACCAAGTTTGTAAAGTCATATACAACTTCACTTGGTCTATAATATTGAAATACATAACAACCTTTCCTCTGTTTTCTTCCATCCTGTTTCAAATATTCTCCTTTAATAACCATCGAACCAATCAGAAATTCAATGACTTCGGAGTCTATTATTGATCACATGAGGGTCTTCTTTCCCTCTAAGCAATGTACCAACCAATAATCAGTTCCCCATTCATTACCTCTTGGGGAAACCACTGCGTATATGTTCCCTCAAAAACATGAGTGACAACACGTGAGTCCCCTAAATGACCATAGAATAAAACGTTGATGCTAGTTATTCAAAATTTAGTAGAAGGTTTCAACAAACTTGGTAGTAAGATATCTAAGACATGATCATAATCTACTGAAATAATTGATTGATCCTCCTCCAAATGGGATAATTACATAGTTATACATTGACCAATGGGGAGTGATACACTATCCCATCTTTAAACCTAGTATGTTGATTCAGAATCATCCCATTCATTACTACTACATGGACCATAGAAGTAAGATAGTTTTCTCGTCCATATTTTAACTATTACATTGTCTAATGTTCTAACTAAATGGAATCCATGAGTGCCTCGGATTTTTTTTCATTCATACCACTGTGATCGATATACATGTACCACCTCCCAAAAATATATGTACATGTCATTTCCTATGTGATTGGTCTTCACAGGATCAGGTTCCCTCTCCCATTACTGAAGAACACCATTCAACAATGGATTTCACATCCCGAACGAGGGAAGTAGTTGTGAACTTCATTTATTTCACGTGTAATTCTCTTTTTATGCATGTACCTATTCCATCATGCTCCCCTTTTCCATTCCTGGACTCTAAATAGTTCCAAATGTGTGGTACCTTGATATTTTTGTGCAACATACACAACCATTGAAATACACGAGCATTTTTGAACTGGACTGTGCAACCATATGAACAAATATAATGTTGATACATATGTATGGTCTTCTCCTTAAAGTGATTGTAAAACAACTAAAATAAATGTTGTAAGTAGTCTATGTCATGGCACCAATAATCTCTTATGTAGAAGTGATACTCCTTCAATATAACTATGTTTTCTTCGTTAGTATTCGGTCAATGCATGTATGTGATATAGACCATAATGATGACCAACTCTGAGTGATAATATTGGATTTGAATCTCATTTTTTTGTTGAAGGGTGTATTTCTCAACAAAATTAGCCACTGATAACACAATACCAATGGGAAATGTATCTCTACATATTCGAAAATGCCTGTCCTGCCATCGGGCCATGTTCACATGTTGAACATATTGTCATGTCTTTTTGACAAAGTATTTCATGGAGTCACATACTCATACCTAGGATGTCATCAATTGTGTATTTTTTATTTCTTGTCCTCCATCAATATCATATGAGACATGAGTACACTCCTCATAGGAAGAGTCCTTCGAGATTCTTTATAGGATGAGTAAATCGAAGTTGAAGGAATTAAAAATGAAGATTGAAAAACTTTTGAAGAAGGGGTATATATACTCAAGTGTATCACCTTGGGGTTCCCTGGTTTTATTTGTGAAGAAGGATGGAACTTTAATATTATGCATTGATTTCAGCCAGTTGAATAAGGTGACTATGAAGAAAAAATATCATTTTCCAAGGATAGATGATCTTTTTCATCGGTTGAAAGATAAAATTATATTTTCCAATATTGACCTCAAGTCAAATATATCATCAAGTGAGGATTAAAGAATAATATATCATCAAGACAACATTTATAATGAGGTATGAGAATTATGATTTCACAGTAGTGCCATTTGGGTTGTCAAATGCACTAGTTATCTTCATGCGTTTGATGAATGAAATTTTCAGAAATTACGTGGATACGTTTTTCATTGTCTTCTTTCATGAAACAATTATATACTATAAGTCTGGAGAAGATCATGAGAAACACTTGAGGATGGTGCTACAAGTATTGAGGGAGCATCAATTGTATGCTAAGTTGAGAAAGTTCTCATTTTATCAAAGGAAAAATCATTATTTGGGACATATCATTTCAGAGGAGGGGATTCCAATGGATCCTGAGATTATAAAATCCATTGAAGCGTGGAAAATACAAAGATTGTCTCATAGATGAGATCATTCATGGGATTTGCAGGTTATTATAGGAAATTGATTGAAGGATTTTGAAGGATTTCACATACAATCACTTCCTTGCAAAATAAGGGTGTGAAGTTTGAGAGGACTTTTGAATGTGAAGAAAGATTTCAAAACTTGAAGAAATTATTGACAAGTGCACCAATATTGAAGATCATTTATCCAAATGAGGACTTTATTGTGTGCACCGATGCATGCAAGGAAAGGCTTGGAGGAGTCCTTAGTCAAAATGGGCATGTGATATGTTATGAGTTAATAAAGTTGAAAGAACATGAGAGACACTATGCCACTCATGATTTAGAATTGGAATATATAGTTTATGCCTTGAAGATGTGGAGGCATTATCTTGTGGGTAGAAGATTCAAGTTGAGGACATACCATAGTGGTCTGAAATAGTTTTTTGGACAACCAACTTTGAATGCTAGAAAAATCAAATGGTTGGAATTCCTTAGTGAGTATGAATTTAAAATAAAGTATATCAAAGGTAAGGAGAACAAGGACAAGGTTTCTTTTAGCATGTATAATTCTGATCTAAAAGACAGAATTTTAAAAGCTACAAAATCATACCAACTTTATTTTGAAACCAAAGAAAAATTCAATCAAGGTAATCTTTGGCAGTAAATTAAGGATTATGAGCTAAGAGACGATGGAATCCTCATTTAAAAGAGAAGAGTATGTGTGCCTAAATATCTGGAGATGAAAAATATGGTGCTCGGATAAATGAATAGTGTGCCTTATGCTAGGAACCCAAGTTACCAAAAAACAATTATAGTTGTAAAAAGTCAATATTTTTGTCTAGGTATGAAGAAAGAGATGGTTTATTATATAGCTAGATGTCTTGAATTTCATAAGTTTAAAGTTGAACATAGATATCCAGCTGGCTTTCCACAACCATTTCCCATTTATGAGTTGAAATGGGAAGTGGTGACAATTGATTTCATCACCAAGCTTCCCAAAACAACATAGGAACTTGATTCCATCATGGTGGTGGTGGATAAGCTAACTAAAGTTGTTCATTTTATCCCAATGAATCTCACTCACAAGGAAGCTAACATTGCAGAGATTTATACAAGAGAAATTTCCCTGCTACATGGTATGCCCAAGGCAATTGTTTCTGACAGAGATCCCAAGTTCACATAAAAAATTTGGAAGGGATTATTTAAAGGATTTGGGAAAAATATGAAATTTAGTACAACATATCACTCAAAATCATATGGGAAAACAAACAGGGTCAATCAAGTGATTGAAGATATGATAAGGATGTATGTGATTGTTACGAGGAAAATCTCTCTATGGCTAGGGGTAAAACACAACAGACAAAAATGACTGCAAAAATCAACTCTAATATAAAGTATGCTATATAAAAAAATATGCTAGCAAGACAAGATAAAAGGCCTACCTCATCCAGATGTTCGATGAAGTCCACTGTTGAGCACTTGACCCAAAGAATTACACCTGCAGCTAGTCCTAAACAACCAATAAATGCAAGCATGTGGTGATAATATATGATGTTAGGAAATTCAATAGCATAATCTATCAATATTAATAACAAATACTCCCATGGAATAACAATTAAAGTATTCAAAAGATATTAATTGGACGAGAAAAGAGTATTTCTATTAAGATGTAATCAGCAGAAGTGAATGAGTTACAAACTTCTGTGTCGACATGGTTTGGAACCGACAAACTAAGTTCCTTCCAACTCAGCGTCTACCACTTCAATCCTCCACCAGAGCAAAGCTCATATAAGATATACAATGAGGTTCTAGATCAATAAGTGAAGAGCTTCGGGGATGAACAATGTGTTCACACTTAAACGAAAAAGGGATGCAGACTCAATGTGAAGTGAATAATTTCTTGAGAGTAACTTTGCTCTCAAAGTTGAATTCTTCTCTTCTTTTCCATAGCTTAGATTTGGCCCATTTTTAGCCTTCAAGTGGAATTGAAGGGTCGAGTCAGAATGTTTCTATTATATGGAAGGCCAAGGATCATAAATATCATGACGTGACATGGAAACCCGACACCATTTTCAAATTTGGGCACAAATTCCATTGTACGTAGGTTGTAGTGGTGCAACCTGCATATACGCATGTTGTAATATAGGCAGGGCATGTATATGTGGAAAAATCATGTTTTTATCTCAAGGATTTGCAAAAAGGGACTTTAAGTCTTCATAGGAAAATGGAAACAGGCCTTTTGTGCAAGTTTTCATAGGGTGAGGAAAATCTTTCTATAACAGATGACCCCTAATGTGTGAGTTCATAGAAGTATCTGCGAAGGCTGAAATACATTATAAGACCCAAAAGTGGAGTAATGGGGACCTAACTAGAAGAACTAGTTTCTCATTACAATCTATACTGACTTTGCATACATGGTTGCCAATTTGAATTACACTGTAGATCCATGTGAAAATATACCAAACAACTGTCCATGTCCATGAAAAGGAAATACAAAGGTGGCTATGCCAAATGTTTTCATAGTCACAAACAAGGCCCAGTAAAACTGGTCTCAAAATCAATCTGAAGATATATGTATACAATGGAGTACAATATAATCTCCCATGATAACTAAAGTCACATAGGTACCGATCCAATGAAAGGTAGAAAAAACTCAGGAAACCTCCGACCATAAAATTATGTCTTCAAGTCTTCTACACAATCCGCCAAAGGTGCAAGTCCACATCGTGTGAATAAAGGAGTTGAGTTTGAACAAAATTAGACTTCGTTTGATTACTAGTCATTGAGGTATATCATTAACAAATGTGAGACAACCTACGGTCAATGATGAAAGTAGGTATCAAGGAACCAAGTACATTTTTACCAGTGTGAATAAAGGATTCAGGGTCGAACAATTGAAGAATCCATCGATCAAGAGAAATTGATTTATTCCCAACTGTCGATGGCAAGAGAACCTGCCACTAATGACTGGAAGCCTCTAGGTACTCATAGGACTGTAGGTCTCGTCTCCAGAATATATGAGATAAATCCGATGGAAGGAGACCCACTAAAAGGAGAGAATTAAGGAATCTCTCATAATTTATCATGAGGTATAAAGTAGGAGTTTGATGATTTGGAGGAAATCAAACGAAGAACATGTTCATGAACTAACGGCCCCGTGCATCTTTCGCGTGTTTAAGGTGCAAGCGGTACATGAAACAGACCCTTTGAATAGCAACCAATGAGGAAAATTTTTGACAAAGGTGAGGAAACCACTAATAGCTCTAATGGAATCCAAGAAACTACATGAATCCCAATGTGTGAATAGATGTCTTGCCATCAAACAAAAGGGAAACCACCCAGTCAATGATCAATGATTAAATTTCCACTGTTGGGTTCAAGGTTACCTACCAATGAGGAAAGTAGGACCAAGGTGTGCAATAGGACTACAAATTCATGTGATTTTGAGACAAACTGGGGGTATGGCCGACATGAAAAGTCAAGAGTTCTGAGGAATGGCCGACACAGGTGTTATTGGATAAATTGTTAAGTGCGGACACAAATCAATCCCCCTAGATCAACCTATATCTAGAACAAAACAAGACAGAACATGGTGCTTTCCCTAGGCTCTAATCATGGAATTTACTACCGAAAAAAAGACAAGAGACATACCTTTAAGTGTCGCTTCCTTATGTCTTTGTTGTTCCTATTTCACTCCAGTGCTTTTGTGATACTGATCCTGCAGTGAGACACAAACCAACCAAAGTGAAAGTAGTAGAAGTATATTCAATGGAATCCTATTCATATGATCAAGGAATTATGCAATAAAATAAATATAATTATATGGGAAAGAATCATGCCACTGTATTATATTAAATAATAGGAAGAGAGATTGCAACTGTATGCCTTGATGTATTAAGGTTCCTTCCAACAGTTCCTTGCTTCCCACACACTTCTTAATCCAAGGATTCTGAGACCATGGATCTGATAGTTACTCACAATCTATCTTGACAAAGAAAATCTCAAAGCCAATCTAACCAAGCTAACAATATGAAACCAAATTTCCAATCTGAAAGGATCAAGAATTTTCCAACCCAATCAAGCTAACTTTCTCCATGAGAGCTCCTGTCCTTTTATAGGCTAAAGAGGATAAGGTGAGGAGGTTAGGATGATCCCACTAAATCATGAAAGAAAGTAAGATCCAAACCTTTCGGAGGCCACCTCACCATAGAATCTTATCCTTCTAGAAGAATCAAGAATATGCTCATTTTTCCACGTATAGGATTTTTCGCACCCTAGCTATAGTGGAACCTGTGGAAACTAGAAATTTCTTCACCCTGGCTATAGTTCAACCTGTGGAAACTAGGAATTTCCTCACCCTAGCTATAGTGTAGCCTGTGGAAACTAAGAATTTCCTCACCCTAGCTATAGTGCAGCCTATGAAAACCAGGAATTTCCTCACCCTGGATATAGTGCAGCCTACGAAAATCCTCTTTAATAGGGTTTTTACAAAGGAAAATACAAATTATCTCAATAAAAGTTCTTCTCCCTTCATTCTTCAGGAATTCAGGACATTGACCCCTCTGAAGGAAACAAATAGGTTTACACCATCAATAACCATAAGGATGGCGGAAATAATGTGTAACAGAGAGCCCCCCAAATTATGAATTTATAACAGAGGGATAGCTGAAATACTTTGTCGAGTGTGTGTGGGGAACAAGGAACACGTCGGTCGAAAACCTACCAACAAACAAGGAAATACAATACAATAATATATCATCACTAAGGTAGGCATTCCCATAATCATAATACAAATGAATCAAAGCATAAATGATGACATGCAAATATCTATGTCAAGTAAGAGAGGTCATTGCCACCAAGCATACACTGTGGATCCATGCCATTATGACTCAAATATGAACACAGACACCAAAAATACACTATGGATATATGTGTTAAAGACTCAAATTTTAACATAGCCACGAGACATACAATGTGGATCTATGCAACAATACAACCTGAATATACTCCAAAGCAACCTGAATCTATCAGAAAATATCCAGGGTCTTCATCTCCACCACTCTATAGTACGAATCTAACCATGCAAATACATGTGCTGAAGTCGAACATGGTAGAAACCACTTGATTACCTGTCATCAGTGTATATCATTAACAAGTGCGAGGTAAATAACCATTAATGTCAATGAATCCCAAGGTACACTAGTACAATCCAACGAATGTGAATTAATGAGATGAGGTTGAACACTCGACAAAATCTCCTGATCAGGAGTCAATAATGAAAACCCACTGTCGAAAGAGAGGAAACCTGCCATTGAGTCATGCAAGTTCCAAGGTACCAATTAGTTTCTAAGTCTAATTCCTGGATAATGCGTTGAAGTCGACAGGAAAATAATCGTCACAGGAAGGCCTTAATGTATCCCCCATTAATGACGTGAAACGGGTAACAATATTTGAAGTAGATCAGTGTAACAAGTGATTTAGGACTGAATCAAGGATGTTCCACACAATAGAAGGCTTAAGGACTGTATAAATGGCCAATGCAATAGAAGGATTTCCGGGTTCAACTTCGCTTTGAACATGTTGACGATACGACAACTATCTTGGAAAAACTGACTCAACAATAGGGATCACAGACCAATTTGAAATATTATAGGAGTGTGATCAAGAGACAAGCGAATTTTCCAACCTAGACACAAAGCGAGTGAAAGGGTGTCATGTTCAAAGGTAACTCTTCCATAGAATATAGGTTTAGACACATTTCTTTCCCAATTTCCCCCCACCATTTCTGGCGAGTACCTCTTTATTTTTACACAATCTTGAGGAGGATAACATATGCTTGAAATGTAAGCTTATCCTTTGGATGAGTCCCTTGGAGTATGTTTAACGAACCCTAGGAAGGAATGATTCGATCCCATATGGGCCTTTCGATGTTTTTTTTATGAGTCCAAAGAAAGAAAACTCAAGGGTTTTTCATGTTTACAGAGTCTGAAAAACACTAAAGAGAAATCTCTCAGATCCTTTTTCATAAGTTAGTCTGAAGAGACTAAAATAGAGATAAACTACTGCTCAACAGACATTTTCTTCGAATACTTTAATGAGCATGAAAAGAACAAGATCACTCAACAATCTTTTCATGTTTAGAGAGTCTGAAAAGAGCTTAAAGCGAACTCTAGGGGGTTTCTTTTTTGTATAACCTTTACGAGTCCGAAAAAGTGATAAAAGTATACTCGATTACATTCTCATGTATTTACGAGAACGATAAAGAACAAAGACTAAGCTCGATAACTTATTCTCATGTATTTACGAGCATGAGAAAGAACAAAGACAAAGATCGGGATTGTTTTCATTTTTACGCAAGCTTTAAAACAAAACTATGCTTGGGATAGATTTTATTTTTTCACAAGCTTAAAAATAAACAAAACTATGCTTGGACCTGGTTTCATTTTTACACAATCTTGAACCAGAGAAAATTATGCTTGAGGTAGGTGGTTTCATTTTTACACAAGCTTGAACCATAGAAAACTATGCTTGGGACTTCCCAACACATTATCCAAAGATGGTTGGTACTTAGTCCCCAACTTAAGAAGCTAGAGGTTTAACTTCATCATGAAGTCCAGAGGCTGGAAGAATTTCCCCCCAAGCTTCATATCATTCAACAACATAGGTGGATGAAATGAAGCTTCAAAAACTAGATGAAGGACTTGAATCAAACAGAGAGGGGGAAAACTATTTCATTTTTTAACGAGATTGAAATCAGAAAATCATGCTCGAGGCTCTTCTTGATCATGGATTCCAAGAGGACAATTCTCTGGAAGGACACCATGTCAAGGGACAAAACTCAATCATGGCTTCCAAGAGATCTTCATTTGACAGAATAAACACACTTTGGAAGGAACACATGTCGAGGGTCGCGAGAGGGGTAAGGAGGCCAGGATCCAATAGCCTTACCGAAGAAGTCACCATGTCAACTACTGGATCCAAGTCATTGTCAACGGTAGTGGAAGGCATGGGAGACAACTCCACATAATTTACTTGTGGCAGGGGCGATATCGTCTGCATATAAGAACCACTAAGGGAGGTAATCCAATCAGGACCGATGAATGAAAGTTGATCAATAGTCACAATTCTTCCATCGTTAGGGAAATATATCACACGAAAAAGAGTCGACACAATAGCTTTCATGGCATAGACATAATCCCTCCCAAGTGTAAATTCTAACCTTGTACAATATCTACTGCAAACTAATATTCAAAAAAGAACAGAAAAGATACAATGGCAAATACAAACATTACACAGAGA